>JAHZNA010002683.1:0-26367 GCA_027743935.1 Sinodicranocentrus sp. ZH6
CTCTCATATGATATGATTCATGTGTTTAAAGAAACAAGAAGGCATAATCCCTTGTTAACATTACAAAATCTGTGGTGCCACATATGTTCTATAAAAATTTTTTTTGAAGGGGTGATTATTTTGAGCGTACTTAAGTACTGATCTTTAAATGTACTTTTGTATGATCTTTTAGATTTTTTCTTGTCAAGAAGTTAGTGCAAACTTGGATAGGCTACTATTTGGCAAACGTTATGCCTTGTGAGCTCCACTCGCTTGTGGTAGTGTATATAGTGGTTATTAAGATTTTTTTTGAAAACTGATTTTCATTACTGATATGCATTTTTCACACTTTGGTGGTTTCTTGAGAAAAAAACCGTGATTATAATGTGATTAGTAAAAAGGAACTGTGGTAAGGGGAATTGTGGTTTATTTGTGCAGTTAAATAACAATTACTTCACGTCAATCCCATAGTAAAAGACAGGATCCGGCAGGCTCTTCGGTACATTTGCATGTGGTTGCGTAGTTATGCACAAATAATGATATTGAGGGTGATGGCATTCAAGTGAAAAATGTGTTTTTTTGCGTAAATCTCCACAAAATTACAAGATAGAAGGGAGAACGCAGTTATACTATGTGTAAAGGAATGCAGTACACAACAATATTTACATGTGTCCTGCATAATATATTCTTGGTAAGTACGGAATAGCACGGATGTGTGTCTGCATTTGCCCTTTGCCTACTAAAATTGCATAAACTATCTGTTAGGTAGAAAGACTGCGTAACCTTAATCCTAATTAAAGGTTGGATAATACAAACTTGGTAGAATCTACCGTGAAGGAAGTTACTCAGCGCCAGCACTGTTTTTTTGTATGAATGTTTATGCATAGGTCAAATATGTCTTGTATGAACGCCTCTTTAGGAAATTTACGATTCAAAGGTGACTACCTAGTACCTAGATAAGTTGATATCGTCCAAATGAACCCTTTGCAACAGAATTAGGTTGAGAAATAATCTGAAATGTGGTGATTAGTCAAATGACATATACAGTTATCGGAATATATATATATACAGAATGGATCGGTTATACAGTTTATTTAAGATTTTGAAGGGTTACAGTTATACTGATTTCGAAATTAGAATTTTGTCTTTGGTCTCTTCTCCAACCAAGCCTTGATAGCAGGCGTGTTAAAAACAGCCTCTCTGTGGCCTTTCAATGCGGGAAAGTCGCCAATAAGGGAGAGCCCAGTAAGAAGTTCAATATTTTGGGTGGCATGTGCTAAGTAGATGTCTGCCCAGGTGATGGAGTTTCCGACAAGCTGCTTTCCTCCGTTTTTCTCGATGATGGAATTGAAAACTGAGAGAAAGCGTTCTTTTGAGGATGCAGAGATGTCCTTCCCCATTTCTTTTTGCTTTTCAGGATCCTGTTCCCTGGCGAGTGGTGCCCATGCTGTCATACATTAATTGACTATTAGCTCGAAGTAAATAATATAAAGTACTGCATTTACTTGTATGTATTTTGAACTTGAGCATCACTTACCTGTCATTAAATCACGGCAAGAATCTACGTACTCGTCGCACAAGGCAGCTTCAAAGTCATCCTTTGGGACAAGATTATGCTTCTTGGCAAAGTAACGGGTGATTGCCAAACTTTGGGCGAGCTTCTTACCGCCGTCAAATTCAACAAGTGGGACTTGTCCCCAGGTGCACTCTTCAAATTGTTTTTAAAAAAATATCCTGGTTAATAATAGAATTCATACTGTTTGAATTAATAAATGACGGGATATGGAATTCTTACTGTTCTTAATCTCTTGTGGAATTGGGGCTGGAAGTTTATCCAATGGAATCCTAACTTCCTCGAATTTTTCCCCACCGTATGACAAAATCATCCGAATAGGCTCAGCAAGACCCCTTCCATCGAAATAGTAAAGTTTGACAGTCATTTTTCAAAACTAAATGGAGCACTTAGCACACCCAATTGATCTCAAGCTTTGGCAATGGCGTACGTAGAAATGTAACGAGATCATCAACGAGACACCTATTTTATCCAAATTGAGAGAGGCTTCAAGTGTTTTCGTGTAAACCTTGCATATATAAGAAGAAAAAAACCTTAAAGCATCAATTTTTTCAACGTCTATTCCAGCTCCAGTACATCCGATTTTACACTTTTTTACTGTCTACGTTTTTTACATCGACTTTACACATAATTTACATAGTTATATGAATATGACCATTACTTGCATGTATGCTATTACAGATAATTTTATTGAGCAAAAGTGACACGTGTTTATTCATAACATGAGTGCTGCGCTACACACATAATCTTTATCTGAAACATCATCGCTTCAAATGAGTATGTACCGACTTAAATTGAAGTGCTATGTTAAGTCTGACCTTGAACGACAAAAACTCTCTTACTGACTCTTATTCGTTGTGCTTCGTTCAAGCACGAATTTGAAACACGAATATAGATACACAATACACATTGAGTATAAAATTTGCATCCATAGAACACATCATTGCCGTCACAAAAGTTTTTTTTCTCAAACGACCATGCCCATGACATAGACATTCATGGAACTTGAAAGGTAACCTTAACATTCAAACTTTTTCAATGCAATTCATGTAATAGCTACATTGAAACGTATACCTAAAGCCTAGTTATGTAAATACTAATGTTATGCGTTTTTGATAATTTAAATGAACTATGTGTGAAATGGAAATTCATGTTTCCGGCACGTCACGTTTATCCATACGGATTCATCCCTATATGATACTGGGACAGGATATAATATCAGTATGGATAATTCATTATGGTATAATAAAGCGGTGGTCACAAAAAAATGATTTTTTATTACTGGTCTACACACACAGGATTTTAATATTCTAGATTCCAGATGTGATATCATCATATTCATCATCCAGCATCGGCGTAAATGTGGAGGTACGAACGAGTATAAAAAGCTCCAATTTTCTTCTTCATTTTTAAATGCATGGCGCGAACTCTAGTGGAAAAATGAAAAGACTGCTACAGATACACGTTTGCTGCGGATTTAGTTAAAATGTAAAACTGTAAATGGCGTTGCCCACTTTCTGCGGAAATATCGAGCAGCACAGCAATTGTTACACGATAAATTACACGACACGTAATCCGTTGGGCTTGCTTGAGAACCTAACAGATTCGAATTTTAATAGAAACCAGAAAACTATAATTAGCAAACAAAATGTATTGAGTTTTGTTTCTTGGAAGAAATAAAAAAAGAAATGAATAATTAGTTGATTGGCAGATATAATTTACGTCAAACTGGAAAAAAACTCGTAATGATAAAAAGCTATTGGTATATTAATTAGTTATCTAATCTTAATTAAGTGCCAACTACTCGAGATATTCTTGTTTGTGAACATGCTCACAATCAGTGACTAGACAGTTACTTAATGCTCTAACTTAACTAACAAGTAAGATAAGTAATCAAGTTAAACGGATAAGAACGGACTAGACAAGAAAGGGGTATGCAGGTAAAAAAAACTTTTCAGTTTCATTATTATTAAAGAACGAAGAACAAGAATCTTGACAAAATATAGGGGAAAACTTGATTATATAGAGTGATGCCTCTTATTTTTATCGATATTTACTGGCTTCATAAGTGTTAATGATAATGGTAATGTGCACTCGTATCGCTTCTAATTCTCACGCAATACGCTACTGCATTCGATTCGAACAAGGGGTAAAAAGCCAAGCCTTTTGATTTTAAACTTTGTTCTTAGGAACACCTTACCAGTGATCTCGTCTTTGGTGGTTGAAGTAGTATTGCTGGTGGCGATGGGCATGCTTGCGAGGAAAACGAGAAAGCTACCTGTTCTTACAGAAATTCAAGGACTACTCCAATCCTGACGCTCATTACAATAATAAAACCCTCATTTGCGGGGTAATTTAGTTTTATTTTATTCAAATGCCCCATGAAAACTGCATTTCTCTGATTCCAATCAAGCATGCTTAACTTCACAGAGAGTTAAAAAGTCCTTTTTTATTTAGAGAGCCACACATCGCATTCCCCGTATGGAAATCGAGAATAGCAATCACTTTTCAACGATCCCTCTTGGCCAAGAAAGTTGTATCCTCTTTCAAGATGGTTTGCTGTTTGATAGCGCTAATGATACAGAAAGCAGATAAAAGGGTTTCTTCAACGAAAAGTGTGAGGTGTGGAAAAGGCATGACTTTCCTCAGTCAAAGTGACAGTTTTACAACCATTTAGATCAACACAACATCAACTTGCTCTGCTGTGAGTGAGCGAACAACAAAAACAACAAGATAAACTTAGGCATGCACGTAGTTTTTTTTAACGATTTCCTCCTTTCAACATTTGTTTTTTCGAGGATTTGGATTTGAAGGAGAGAAGTGCAAGTTAGAAGGTAAAACATTAACATGCGCACAGAGAAGAGATGACACCGATCCGGTACCAGGAATGAATCAAGTCCAGTCCCCAGACGGGTTTTGTCCTACACAACACAACTTTTACTTGTCGAGTTGGGGAAGAGATTATAAAATGTAAATATCCTTTCTGCCAGTGTGTCTGCTTTAATACCTACACTGTCGTTGGGAGCTATCATCACACTAAATCATGATGTTAATCGTTACCCTCAGCGAACGAGAAACAACTCCACATCTCCACTTTACCCATTTAATTACCATTTTGATTCGTTTATTACAAGATTAAACACCTCTTTAAGGAATCTTTAAGGTTGATGGTGATGAGGGAGCACTTGATGAGGGGTGAAGGGAATTAAAACAACCACATTTCGACCGACCACCGTCATTTTAAATTAAATTTTGTAAATCCATGGTATGAGCGCTGACACCAGATGGGTTATTGATTTTCCTGGAATTTGACGAAGGCAAAAAAAACTAGCGATTGAAGCTATTCTCCCATTGGATAAATATTTGAAGGCCGGATATATATTTTGCATTGAGAGAGATCCCGAGAATTGATAACGTTTCAGACGGAGAAAGATAGTCAAGGAATCAAAGAATGCAATATTTTATTTTATTTTATTTATATGCTAACCTATCTATCTATGTATATAACTATAACTCCTTATCGATTATTTTATGATTTCGTGTTGATGTAACTGCAGTGGTGTGGACCGGTGATGAAACAGCTTGAAGAATACGTTTCGATTTTTGACGATCATGACGATTGCTATTGATGTGGAGATGGCAAATGTCAAACTTTTATTTCCCCTTCCAAAAGTGCGGATCTGTCTTCGTCGATAAGTAAAGTGCATGGTCACTCTGGCTCAACTGGAAATATGGGAGGATGAAGGGAGGATCGTCGTTGTACGCAGGGTGTCTCTCAATAAAAAAAAACTAATCATTCCTTACGAGACAGACGTAAGACGTTTTTTTGTAATACTCCAGATTATGATATGGTTGAATGATTTCGCATATTTTTTATGATTTTTATTCTGATTTCACTTATGGGGTGAATTAAAGAATGAGTCTTGATTTGAAAGGATTTGTGCAGATTATATAAAAGTGGAGTTGGTGGTGGGGTTTATGTTGAAAAAAAATACCATGTTGGTTGGTAAGTGGAAAGTGGATCCCACTGGGCGACATGGAGTTTTTAGTGACCAGTTTTGTCAGAAGCTCCTGTGCCGACACTAGAGACGCACACACACACTCACTCCTGTCCCAATTGATTTACTTCCAAAGTCGGCATTAAAACAGCAAGAAGGAGTAACAGGAACAGAAGGGAATATGCTCACGACATGACATTCCGTAGGATTTCTCTCAGAACTTGTCTCTGTGAGTTTCATCTTTGCGTTTCCATGTTCAGCTCCGATATCAATATCACCATCCCTTCTTTTGTTTTTTCTCTTTTGACTTTTTCCTCATCATGACTCTCAAGTACATTATGATGGTGATGGGATGATGAGCATGATTGTAAATATTTTTTGAATAAAAAAATACCAAAACAAGATCAGACATGTCAAGCTCATCTCAAGAGTTATAAACTTTGTGCAACGAGTAGCTGCACATATGAAAGCACACACGGCGAGCTATAACTTGTAAAACATGTAGCGAAAAAATATATTGTTCCGAGGAACAAAAAATATACAGAAAGCCACCAACGGAATCTTTACTCTCCGGAGCAGCTTTTTACGGATTTCAGTCTCTTTTCACATTTTTTATTATTTTTTCTCAAAAACATAACATGCCTCGCGGTGTCTCTTTTAGAACCATCAAAATACATTATTACCTGCTGCCCCTTTCTCTCTCCCTGGGAGTATTTCATCCTGTTCTTGTACACAAGAGCTGGCTGTATTCAATCTGTTTTGAGTGGGGCTCACTCTGGCTTTTAAAGTATATCATTTGGGGCGACTGCTTACAGTTTCCAAACGTCATCACATTTATCGTCAATCAGTCTGGTTAGAATAGTTGTTTAATGTAAGTTTCTCTGAAAGAAACTGACCACATTTTTGCAATTTTAGGTTTTTATTGAATTACAAAACATTATTTACATTTTGATATGAATGTTCGTATGGCTCACTAGATCCTGCCTATATATATTATGTATGCTTTTTCTAAAACTTACATACAAATGAGCATAACGCTTCGAAACGGATCATAACTCACTGTTCCAGTGACAAATGGACACATCCCGGAAAATAATCCAGACTGAAAATGCTAATGATCCTAAACACGACAGTCTCCAACGGACGATATTATCCAGTGACATGTAATGTAATGTTCCTCAAAACTCATCTCGGATACGGTGCATTTATACTAAACGCTTCATATTACAATCATCAAGTTGATAAGAACGTTCTATGATCTTTATAAAAATTTCCCACATGATGTACCCATAAACCCCATTTTGGCTAATATTAGCTCGTGTCCGTCTTCCTGAAAGGATGACTGATGATTGTCTCCTTGATTGGAAGACATGTACGAAACGTCGGACGAAGTAGACAAACTAACAGTACGTATAAACGATGACGATGACGACCCTTGACTTTGACTCTACATCCTCGCGTGATTTACGGTCCCACTGTGACTCCATAAATTCTCGTCACTCGCCCTCACTCCTCTACAGCCAGGACAATGATCAAGGTCTGGAATCTCTCTACCTGTTTGATTCCGTTGTTGTGTGCATGTAAGAACATTAGTCTACTTCAAAACACACGTATTCACATTCTTATTCTCCCTAAACTCCACCGAAGTGAATGAGGGTAAAGGAAGCGCAAGTAAAGTGTATCTAAAATTAAGCCTTTTCTCCTAATCTCCACCGTGCATCATCATGATTCTCATGATGGCTCTAGCAAAGTCATCCTCCTCATCATCCTCAGAGGATCAATAAAGTGCTTCAATGCTGCAATAACTGCAATGCTTATGATAATGATGGTGCGAGTGATGATATGATCATCCTCTTTCAAACCATCACATGCTGGCCTGCTAAAGCTTCCTCATGTCAGAATATCCCAATGTGATTGAGGATACACAACTCAGGAAAAAGAATATCCAGATGATCATTCATGAATTTCATGATGAGGTAAGTAAGCCGAGCTCTTTTTTTCCTGTGCGCTACAAAACAGAAGCAAATCCGGCCAAAGACTTGAGCACACACACAACATGAGCAAGATGAATTGCTCTTGTGAGAAGTAAAGGCATGGCAAGGGGTAGGTGGACGAATTACATGACAAGAAGCCTTAACCGCCCACACGGAGATCGTGATCTCACTCACAGTCCTGCCAAGCCTTTCCGATCATCAGATTGGGAGAAGCCACAGGAGCGGAAGAGAATCGTGCTAAACCTTTTTTCTTTTGGGCACTTACTATACCAAAGAAAAAATATGCATCTAATATCTTCCCCGTTTATCTTTAGGTTTACTCGCTGCTTCACCAGAAATCTGATTTTTTTCTGTTACATTAAAATCCTCTATATACTGATTGGGATATATAAATACAGGGAGGAAGATGATGGTGATCTTTTCATGAATGAAGTGAACCACTCTACCGTTCATGATCCTGTCGTTTTCCCCCTCTGCTCCCGTTTTTCATTCTTGAGAGTTGAGTCAATGTGTCATGTCACATTTTTTCAATGTCATGCAGGAAAAGGGCTTCGAAGAAGAGAAAAAACTTGTTACTTTTACTCTACAATTTTACACTGTATGTTTTTCATGTATCCCCAGGTCAAACAAAATGGGATGGGACAATATTGGCTTATGGCTGTAAGCAAATTTGAAAGATGAGTAATTAATGATGGAAATGGACACACAACTGCCTTCTCACAAGACAACACAATTATAGCTAACTACTCCACAACCACCACCCTACAAAAAAGTATTCCTTTAAAGATCTAATTATAATCAGCTGCAAAATGCTCACATTATGCATACTCCAAAAAGTATCTGTGAAAAGCAAGCACAAAATAATAGCCATTACGAGAGGAGGAATGTGTTTAAAATGATATTTTCTTTCTTGTCTTGTCTCTCTCCATCTTACAAGTGAGTTTTGCCGCAGCTTTTGTTATTCTCTCCGCGGTCTCTGTAATATATGCTCTTTTGACGGTGGTGGTGTAGTGGCAGCTGTAAAAAAGCAATAATAATTATGATAAAAGCCCTCAGGGATGGAGATGTAAGGAACGAGTGTAAAGTACGTACACACGCTTCATATTTTTTTTCCTATCAAATAAGCATATTAGCTTAGGTACTGGTGTGGGATAATAAGAAAAAAATGTATCGTTTTTTGAACAGCTTCTATTTTTACACTAGTTTACTCCCATCCTCACTCAAGCTAGGAGGAATATGACGTGAAATTAATTCGAAACTTGTAAAACTTTATGTATACTTCGTCCTCTGTGGAGAATTGTAGATATGTGAAGGAATATTCCAAATTTTATGCATAACACACCTGCCTCATATCCACATGGAGATGTGCACAGCCAAAATGTCCATCCCTTATGCTTTGGCAAGCAACCTGTCTGTCATCCGCCGTCAGGATGATGAGGATGATGATCATCATCGTTTCGACGACTTTACTATACCTCATTGCAAATGACACGACGCATCACATATGCACATCATAGCATGTCAAGACGATTGAAGTATGGTACATCACTCACTCGAGATATACACGGTCCGAATGAATAAAAATTCAAAGAGTTTCTTCTCAAACTTGTTGTATTTATAGATATTACCTTGTAAAGGATGGGATAGTCAGACCATTTATTGCCAATATATTACCAATTGAATCTCTAAATTGCCAAAGATTGAAGTGGAAAGGAGCTATTGGAATTATCATATAGCACCACCAATTTTGCAATCAGAGAGAGAATGCAAAAAAAACGAATTCTTTTTTTCCCTCTCAAAGTCTTTCAGCTTGATCGAGTGATCAGTTCATTGGGATGAGGAAAGAACTTAAATAGCTGATTGACATTTAAATGACAGGCAGACATCATTTTCTCAACAGAATATTTTTTTCCTCGCGAATTATCCCATTTCCAAGAGAAATCACGTACGTTCTTACTTGTTTGCATATCTTACGATACCCTTTTTTAAAATCTTTTATTCATTCAAAGCTTTTATTCATGAATGCTGGTATCGTGGTATCATTTAAATCTTGGTAAAGTTAACATTTTCCATTGCAGAATTTTGAGTTTTCAAAACAAATTGTGTAATTTTCCGGCTACTTCCGCTCTATTAAAAATATGCAATTATAGTCAATATCAAATGACCCCGTGTTTAGCAAGACATTTTTTTTCAGGTAACCACATGACGTAAGTTATGGAGATGGACCAGCTCAGGGAAATTGATGGGATGAAGGATGAATTCATCAAAATTCTCGACAGTCTGTCCCCCACGTCTACTCGTAACTACAACATCGCATCCATAATAAGGATTCACGGCAAATGCAACATTACCGAAACTTGGTTGTGTTCGAGAGTTCATTGCATGTGAAGAAGCATATACACCTGGTCGAGTATATATTAGTGGGAAAATATTCTCGGAATTTTTGTCCTCTTGTGTGCACACACGGCTTGTTATTTTTTTATGTTATAGCAATTCTACAGGTTGTGGTGATATTCATAAGAGGACATAAATGATTTTTTTATTCTCTGTATTCGACAAATCTCATGAGAAATTTTGTCGGCTGGTCTAAGAGAGTAACCAAAATACAGTAATATTCTCCATCGTTAAACATCTGGCAAGAGAAATCATTAGTGTGAACTTGTGAATTTCGAAGAAAATCCCATTTTAAAAGTAGACCCGGTGGCGATACTAATTTTAAACTAAAAGTCATTTACAGACAGATTATTAAAGTGCTATTTTCAAAGCTCATTTTGCGAAACGAGCACATCCCCATATTTCCCCGACCGCTTTCCCCAAAACGTAAACTGCTTAAGGATATCTTTTGGTATTTACAAAACCGCAAATAGACACAATCTTTCTTTCTCTCTCTAAGGCAGTCCAATTCCACCACAATGAGTTTGCAGCTAATTGCGCATAGGCAACTTTTTAAAAATCCCCGTTTAAAAATAATGACAATTTTCGTTCTCCTCTCACCATGCCGCGGTGATGGCGGTATGTCGACATTAAAATACAAACAGGACGCCACCAACCAGCCGAGAATGATGATGATTCTGATGTGCATGACAAGTTTGTAGATTGCACAGCATCCCTTCAGAGAAACAGTATCAGCAAAAAAGAGAGAAAAATACGTGTATAATGATAACATTAGTCTGCACCCGAGTAATATACGAGTACACTTGGCGCATAACACAAATAGCATCATTAATTATTTTCATGCACCTGTTAATTAAGCGGACAGAGGTAAAAACAGAGCTCCGCTGGCACAACCACACATTACAGTTATCATGTACAGCATACCCTGTCGTCGTGGCAGGAGGTGGAGTAGTCCTTAGTCATCAGTCAAACCACGGCAATTTCTACCTTTTACAAGTTACAAAAGCCTCCTTAGCACCACGCGGAAATATTAAAAAATACACATACTAAAAAATTCCCATATACCTCAAATATTTTTTGTATCCCATCCTGATTCTAGATTATGAAATAGAAAATGTAGAGCATTTTCACCCCTCCAAGATTCTCAACAAGTAAAAGGCCGTTCTCGTCATCCTGGCTAGTTGATTCGAGTGCATGCCACACCTTGAGATTTTCAACTACTGCACACTGCTGGAAACGACATGCATCAGCTTCCTCCCTCATCCTTTATTTTTTCCAAAGGAAAAAAACGAATATATTTATGCAAATGAATACTACTTGTTCCCTTCTGTCCTGACAAAAAAATCCTTATCTGAAAACATCATATTATCATCTCTACTTCAACCTTGCATCTGTAACTGTGTATGGGAAATATTATCCCATTCTTTCTCATCCCTCCATAGTGCTCCGTAAAGGGGAGACGGGTGTCTTATTTGTTTCTCATTTTATATTCAATTTCTACCCCATTCTCCTTACAAAACTGATGCGGTCTTCATTTTTTATTAGGAATATATGATCCCAAGGATAATAGGCATTTAAGTGGTTGTCTTCAGCTGTTTTACTACTTGTGCTAAATACTCCCTCCCTATAGAGCTCACTTCCACCCTCTCTTGTTTTCCATATCACTTTTAATTACTCCACAGCAGCCCTTTTCCTGTCTTCCTCCTTTGCTGAGAAAACACCAGCGGCGAGGCATCTCACGTAATAATCTCACTCCTTTCTAATATTTCCACGAGTTTAGATAAAAAATAAATAAACACAAAGCACAATATTTATTTATTCATTTATGCATTGTACACATCAAGGCATCTCATCTCGTCGTGTACTCATCAACCGTGTAATAATTGCCGTCATCTTGTAAAAGTAGTTATCCTAATGTAATCATAACCTCTCAGAGAAACACATACACACATAGGATCCCTCAAAGCAGCGGCGTCTTTTTTTATTTTGAGTTGAGAAAAGCTGAAATGAGTGTTTTTTCTAAAAAATGTTGATCATTATCCTTTCATTTCCTCAAAACGACGGCACACGACGTTGGTTTAATATGCACAAGGATAATTCCTTGTGGATTTTTTGAACATCGTATTTATTTTGAGGGAAAATTAGCGGTGGCTTAAGGAGGTCCTAAAAATCCCCCAAGACGCTTCTCCTCTTGTGTGAATAGGCAGTCCTCTGCGGTTTGCCACTTTAGCACGTTTTATGCATGCATAATAAGATGCCGTGTGGTGCGTTGTGGGCTTGTGCAGGTGATTTAGGAAGAGTGAGTGGTCGAGTCGGCTCCTAGTGGCAGTGCTAGTTTTCCTGTCAGTCCCATAATAAGAGAAAATGAGGTAATCCGCTATGACTAAAACGGAGATTACTACAATATCTCATTAAGTATGCGCACACCTCACTCTTTTTCATCTCTTTTTATGCAGATATATCTTCCCTGTGTATTTTCAAGTCTTGAAAGAAGAGCGTCATGCCAGCTTTCTAGTTTTTTTTGGTATGGTCACTTTTTTCAAAAATGAGATTAGCATTGGGATCACTTGAGTATGATGAAAAAAATATTATTTAGCACATGGGATTAGAATATCAGTGTAATTATCAGGTTGGGCTGACGCTTTAAGAATTTTTTGGTGGGGTTGTGTCGTTCCACCTCGACATGGGATGTTTCAAGTTGTTAGTCGATTTTTAGTGCATCCATATTTGGCAGAGAGAGATAATGTACGAGTGCAAATGCCAACCATGTTGGAAATTCCTGCTACTTGGTGTAAGGCTGGTTCACTACAGAAAAAACGAAATAAGGAGCAGAGGGATATCATTGTTGGTGTTAAAATAGTCGATTAGGTAGCTATATACAAGTCATATCTTGGGTATTTACAGATACGGTGGCTCATCATCATGCATGTTGAAAGTGACGGGAGCTTCAAGGAAATATTATTATGATGGTTATGCAAAATGTCAAGTTTCAAACGTGACAATCATTTCTGATGAATGGATTAGCAAAAACTGATCCCATCACTTGTACAAATTCTAACTAATCCCATGACACAGGTTAGAAGGATGCGGACGAAGAACAGAAAACAACAAATTGGCAACCGCATTGGTCAGCAAATATTTAAATTTTTGTCCTTCGACTTGACTCCCCTCTTTGTGATGACATCAGTTCCCATACCATATCTTTTCGCAGTCATCATATTAACGTTAGTTTGAATTGATAATTGTTTGATTAATTTATTAACTATGTTTAAATTTAGTTTCTAATCCCTATTGCTCTCATTTAAAAAAAAATCGACGTGACTCACGTTTGTCAAGAAAGTACACGAATGCCCCAACCGCATATATTTTCAATAGGAAAAAAGTGATTATACTTCGACAATAGAAGCACACTTCCCATTGCAGGATCACTCCTTTAAAAAAGATACAAGCATCCAGAACAAATTTTTTTGATGTCTTAACTTATCCTCCTTTCTATCACTTTATTTCATTATCCATCTTGAAAGTGAACGAGAGTTTTTAGATATGATATCCCACAAGAGAATCTTACAAGGACTCTTTTCAACTTGTTATCACATCCATAATCTCTCTCTCCACTGCTCCTATTTATGCACATGCATACCTGTTCCTGTCGCTTTTTTGTCTGTGAACGACAAGATGTTTAAGAACTACTGTGGTATGATTGTGGGTAGGTACTTAAATCCAATTTCCATATTTGTAGGGAACCCCAGGCAGGCAGAAAGAAGAGCAGGTAATTCCAGAAGCTCCACATCTCCTGCCGTCTCAACAACTCTAATAATTATGCATTGTACTCCTCAACACTCAACCTTCACTCTCTTAACTCATTTCAAACAATAATCTTATCTGGCATATATTTCTTCTTCAAGTTTTATATCTTCTTAAAAAAACTTCTGTTCAATTTTTTTTGAGCTGGTGGTGAATGACTGAAAATCTCTTCCTTACAAATTTCCTTTTCATTCCATTCTTCTTTCTCGACGAAAACTGAAACTCTTCTTGAGAGAGAAACAAACAAAACAAAAAAGAACACAATCAACAATAGAGAAAGAGGTGCTGTGGCACGCTGCATGGCTCATGCCATGCATGGGCTTGTGTTGCATATAAAAATGCACTTTGCTATTGAGCACCTTCATTCAACGAGAGACATGCCACCATGCTCCATTATTGTTATTACTGTTATTATATTCTACTGACAGAGTCACGTGCTCCTTTCTCGTCGATCTGAAACAATGTCATTCATTTCATATATATACATTTACACTTGCTCCTTTTTTATGATATGCTTTCAATTGATGTGATGCGGTAATCATGTTATGATGACTGAATTAGTTGTGCATTCCATTTTCCCTGTAGGAACTTCAGATCACAATGGACTCTGGGGCTTTTGTTGTTGTTTATGTAATCCATGATGAAAAACAAAAAAACGTACTCTTGCTTTCTGTTACACTGCAGTGTCGTGTAAAAGGAGAGGTTAGTAAAGCACAAGGGGAGCTTGTCTAATTAATAAATATGTCAAACGGTAGCTGGTTTCGGGGAAATTATCGTTTTCCATTTTTGTTCAGAAGATTTTCTTGAAAATGGGAAAAATATGTGGAAGGGAATGAAGTGCTGGATTAGGGGAGACCACACATGAGATGCTACTGGGTTTGAATATTTAATTTTTATGATTTTGGAGTGTCTTGTGTGAACAATAAACTTAAAAACTACTTGAAAGATCTTGAGTACTTATCTGTCTCTAATAATGTTTCGTTCGCAAGATAAATCTATTATAATATCAGTTGCAACCCAACTTACTTCTTCAAAACTTTATTGACGCTGAAGTCACAAAAATATTTTGCAAAATAGCAGCTGTACATATAACTTAGTTTTGACCCATAGAAATCACATAACCTCATTTGTTTTGTTTTATCAGATAAAAATGTTTAAAAAATAGAATGAAGCTGAGCTTCAACTTTACAAACTTTAACCGTGTACCCTGTACCATTTTACAAGTATATGATATTCTCGCCCCCCAGCAAGCTCTCATAAAGATAACGGGAAATCTAAAGATTTTTTATATTTTCTCCACCTTTTTCTTCTTGTGTGAATCAGAGTGAGTGATTGACATTCCAAATTAATTATCGGCTAATTGCACCTTCCACGATCCACATGCATAATCCTCCCCGCCTTCTCTCAGCCCAGCCTACGCTTCACACGCACGCACCTCACCTCCTCCTCCTCGGCCGGCAGTTTTTCATCAATGGAAATAAAATTAGATGCTGATGCAAAAAAGAAAATTGTGTGTTTGCATTCAAACCCTCCATCGTATGGGGTTTTCTTCAGGAGGTCTTGTTGATTGCAAGGGACTGCAACAATAATCCGTTCATCAACGGCGTCATCATCATCATCAATTCCTCATCATATCACATCACGGTCTCCTTTGACTCATTCAATGAGTGTGAGTGGGTGTTGAGCTTGATTACGGTTTTTACAGCTTCGCAATCAACTTCTCTTTAGCACCATGTAGCCCACTACAATGGCGTCAGAGTAATTTCCTTCCTTTGCAAATGGCACATTTTACTATGAACCAACATATTTTCTTTTTATTCGTGATCATCCCTCTTTTCTGCGTATCTGACTTGGGCAATCAAAACAATTTTTTTCAAGGTATACAAAATATCCTCTGTACAATGTCACTTCATGATTCACATCTGTCTTCGATATTCCCATCTTGGACAGTTTGGACATTTGCTTCGCTTACTAAGTCCAACTCCCTCAAAAGAATCTCCATTTGGGATAGTTAAATTCCCTGACAAAGCGGTTCATACTTTCCGACTGTGGTACATTCACCGTTTTCCTCTTCTTCTTCATCATCATATTTTTTATACATCGTGCTACATCCACTCACCATCGTGATCGTCCTCATCATAAGGTCCAAGATTAGGGCGAAAGATATGCTGTTTGAATTTTTTCTCTAGAAAGAAAAAAAGTTTCACATGGTGAGGCAAGGTTTCTCCACTACAGTAGAAAAAAGAACGGTTGATGTTGTATAAATTGAGTAACCTAGAATAACAAAGTTTTTTACAAGTTTCCCCTCCACACACACCTGCTTAAAATTCATGTGCCGATTTGTATTTTATTAATGATAATAATAAGTCGTCGTGGTTTGTACACGGAAATTATATTTATATATGGCAATATGCCACTACTCCTTCAAATCCCAAGGGACTAATACACCATGGGAAACTGAAACAAGAGGTGTATCCTCTAACAAGAAAAAAAGTAACATCCGGTGAAAAAATATACTACAGGGCATCTTTACTTGTATAACAGTTTGCAAAGAACCTTGCACTTCTCTTGCAAAATGTGTGTCTGTATGTCCCAGGATTTTAATAAAGCTCATTTAAATCCTCATTTTTACAACAAAGTCTACCTCTCGACTTTTTAAAAATAACCGCAACGGCTAATAATAATGAGTGGAAAAATAACCAAGTATAAAAACTGCAAACTAACACTTGTACTGAGATCCTTAAATTAATGATGTATATAAGGTTTTCCATAGGATTTTTTTCCACACATACATCCACGTCCCTCTACCCTTTACCAGTGAATTTTTTTTTCTCCCATTAAGCCCCACCGTCACGATCCACATTACCGACGGAGTCTAACAGGACATTGGGTGTAAGCAAGAATACAAGTGAAGATTATTATTAGGAAGCTTGTTAAACATTATGATTGGAATGGCATTGAGGACAGAGTTGAAAATACACTTCCTTTAAGACAGGTTTCTTGAAAAAAATTGCACTCCGAGGAAGACGTCGTGAGTATGTTTGTACGTGTGTGCATTTCTTTCCTTCCTTTCAAAATCGCTAAAAACCCGTCGGGAGGATAAGCCAAGGGAAATTAAATACTGTTTTTACCCTTGTAAGTATCGTTTTGCAATTTGAAAAAAAAAATCTGTGTCTTTCAGACTCTCTGGGAGGATTATATGATTTGAGAAGATTTTAGTATTCAGCTCACCTGTTTGTCTACCGCCACTTCTCGACAAAAGGAAATGCGTTATTTCCCCAAATAGATACAACCAAGAGATATGTGTAGAGAAATGTAAGGATTTTAAAGAAACCAAACACAGCATGTTAACATATTATAACAGCTGAGTTTCCTTCTCTCTCACACAAGATTAACCACGAGTTTCTCGAGTAATAAAAAAAACCTGCAAATTTTCTGTTTTATCATAAATATATAAGTATACAACGCAAAACCCTATAAACTTGTACATTTTCAGATTATTAGGTATTATAATACATGACAAGTTTGCAACGGAAGAAGTGTAGGAGGAATATGTTTCTTCTTCGTGGCTTATCATTAATATTATTATAGTGGCTTCTTTTTCTGAAAAAAAAATCATGTGTAACGTTATTTTCTTGTTCACTCTTTGCTTTTCTCATTATCTGATAGGATATCAAGTGTAATGCATACAAATTAATTTTCTATTGCACCTTCCACCATCAATATTATATGGATGGGTGAGATATGATCGGGGTAATATGATGGAAGTATTACATTTACATTTTTTATAGTGTTGTAAAACGAACCTCATAAATATACCAAGAGGTAGGGATACACACGTGTGTGCATTTCTATTTGTAGCTGTATGCGAGTGAAGTTATAAGACGCTTATTTTATGGCCTACAGCTCTTGTAGATTTTTTATGAGGTGTCTACTACTGTGCACTGGCGGTGCGGATCATTTGGTGATTTCCGTCATCGCCTCATTTATTGTTTCCTTTTTTATCTGAAAAAATAAAGAAAAACACTTGCGAAGTAAATAAAGTTGATTAGATATTCCACCTTTATGCACTCACAATATGCACTCATATGCACATGTGTAAAAAGGTAAGAAAATGTGTTATGCACTAAAGCTGACAATAAGAGTCGGGTAGTATGTCTCCATTTTATAATTAGCCTGCAAGCATTAATTATTCCGCTGGCTTGTCTTAAACAATAAGCTAACTTGTAGCTTAGGCTGAGAGGGAAAGAAGGAGATGGCTAATCTTGACATTGATCCTATCTCGTTATCCCTTCAAGGTGTGCATTTTTTCATTTGAAAAACATATCTTTTACAAGGGAATATTGAATGGTGAGATGTTTATTATGCGAATTTGAAAATGAATACGAATACTTTTCTTCTTTGCGCATTGCCGAAGGATAACGGATGAAAATATCATAAATCATGCAATCGGCTCGGTTCTAATTTCCAACTTGTGCAGTAGACATATACAGCACTGCTATTATCAATCATATAAGATGAATAAGAAAGAAGCATTTTTTTTCCTTCTTTTAATGAAGTTTTATGCATTCGATGAAGATTTCCTCTTCAAGGATGCTACATACTTGTGTCATTCGATTGCAAAGTCAGACAAGTCATTTCGTTTCATGGAATATGACCGCACGCATCGGAGAGGTCAAGTCAATCCATTTTTAAAGGTTGTTGTGACTCTCACCGTGGATTCCCATGAGGAATAATAAACCTCGTGGCGAAGAAAAAACCAACTCTTGTCAATAGATTCACATGGAGTGCGTGTCCCTCTGTGTTGTGAATACGGATACTGGAAAATGATATCATGTTCATAAAGCACTTTTTAGCTGATTCAGTGGCACAATATGCATATCATTTTATATTACCACGATATTCTTGTAAGACATAGTAACAGAGTATTTCAATCAAATGAAACGTAACATTGTCGAGGAATACTAAACATTTGGGATGCGCTTCATATTACGGTAGGTATTTATTAAACTTGATGTATGATGATGGCAACATGAATAGAATCTTAAATTGAAATAGTTTTTCCCCTCTGTGTAATAAATTTCTCATTCCAATTCCCAGAGATTCATTGCGTTTCTTGTAAATCTGCACGTTTCTCCAGTTTAAGATGAATGGAGGAAAGAGTCGTGTGTAAAAAATATCTTCATGAGGATGCATAATAATCAGGATGAGCTTAGCTTGAGATTATCACTACAGAAAATGTGGAATATCGTATTATATCCTTGTAAGAATTGCTTTTTGCTTGAATATCGGGCATTTTTAGATTTTGTGAAATATGAGAAGATCAATAAGTCAAGGGAGTAGTTAATCACGCGTCAAAGAAAAAATATGCAATCACATGACTTTTTGGAGAAAATCACTGGAATGAATGAACACAAATTATATTTTTGTGGAAAGTTGAGTTTAATCAAAACCTTGCTGGAAATGGGAAAAATTCTCATTATTCCTTTTACACAGACTTGGACGTTATTATTATTTTAAGGACTTTGAGAATACTAATAGCAATCGGATGATAGTAACAATTGCGATTCCGGAATATGGTATTGCAAATGTTGAATTCTTCAAAGAAAATATCGATCGTTTTCCTTGTATTCGGAACGTCAAACTTTCACCATATTTTGTAGCCTTCGTGCCCCAAACGACCGTATTATATTGAAATTTACCTATATTTTTTCATCGTGACAGAGTTCATTTGAAAATATGGTAGTGCACACATTGTCCGAAGGATGCATAGTAAAAAAGAGCAGTATAGTGTCCATTCTGCAATATATCTTTATAAATTAACATTTTCGAGTTGAGAAATAACTCACAAAAAAGGTAAAAGGAGATCATGATGACGAGAGACCACTTTAAGCTAAAGCATCGTGTCTAATACTTTCCTCACGACTGACCCACTTGAGAAAAAGGAAAGAGAATATTATTGAGATGTTATTACTACCACAGTAATCCGTCCTCAATGCATTGGAAAGAAGGGAGTTTAGTTGGGTATAAAATGAGTAAGTGTATCAGCTCCTGTTAAAAAAGTTGTATTAGAGAGAGGGCCAACGCCTTGTCTTGACTTCCTTCCTGATTCATACAGTATTATTCAAAGATGGGATGGGTGCTTGAAGCTATGCATTTTTCAAAATTACACACATTTACCAAGGAATGCGCATGAATTCCTGACTTACGCATTGAGCGGATTATAAAGATGCATCAAAAACATTCCAACCTGGCCCATTCCATGTGATAATGAGATTCAAAGGGAACAAATCACACGACACAATTATGTGGGGCAGATATACATAAATGAATTTTTATTAGCGATTTTTTTCATACGTTATAATAATGCTGTGTATAGGTGTGTATTATCATATAAATTATAATTAACTACGTATGTAAATAACTTTCCAATTTGAAACCGTATCTGAAATCAACACGTTTGCTTATTAAATAATAACAATAAACTAATTAAATTCTGTTCCTTACAATATTTAAAGTTATCAACGTTGTGTAACCTGTCTACTTGCTAGGAAATTCTCATTACACGTATTTGCAATTACATTGTATATGTACACTTGAATAATGTTACAAATTATCACTCTCATGGAATAAAAAATATTACCCCTGGGGAATGAACAAAAGTTTAAAATTTACATTTGAAATTCACTCACAATAACACGTCATACCTCACTTGGATTTGTCGAAAGCACCCGATTCCTCTCCAATTTACGATCCAATCCAAGCAAACCAGTTTATTTTACATCTTTTTCACAAATTAAAACGTATCTTATTAGAAACGTAGAAAAAAACTAATAAACGTTATAAGAAAGAACCACAACAAAATCTATGAAATAAAACAACACTTAAATTAATACGTATCCGATCCGAACGAAAAATAACCTGTTCCAGATATATGTTTAAAAACTAATAAACGTTATAAGAAAGAACCACAACAAAATCTATGAAATAAAACAACACTTAAATTAATACGTATCCGATCCGAACGAAAAATAACCTGTTACAGATATATATTCATATAATTTGTAATATACATCTTGGAGATTTTTATCCAGTCCGAAAGCTAATAATACTAAAATAAAAAGGAATGAGGTTCTGCAACAGTGATCAGCAAGTTGTCTATTGAACTAATTGTAAAAATATATTGTAATAAGGACTTATCTCAATTATAACAACTAAATCAATAATATAACTAAAATGTAAAACTTTTACCATAAATCTATTTCGCGAGAATAATATATTAAATCGGGATAAAATATCTCACAATAGCTACTATATAAGGTTTACCAAAAGGCAAAATTTTCCAAGTTTATTTAAAAAAAACTACTCATCGATAAGCACTCAACTAGAAAATACTAGTTGCATTTCGTCCCCTTTCTTGCCTTATAGCGAAAATTTTAATTTAGCTAATTCCAAAAGTTATACATTAAATTACTTACTATACGTTCGAAATACTTTAGTGTGCGGTGTTATTATTATAAAATGATGTTTTAGCAAATATACGGAAAATTTTACATATTTGAAGAATTAAACACGCTTACAGTGGATGAAAATTTTACGGGAAATATACGTAAATTTCCTACTTAAGGAATACGTACGATTACACGTTGATTGAAAATACAGTTCCGTGTTTAATGGAAGGCGTCCTTGTTTCGGTATCAGATACAATATCACTGAAAGTAAACTCTCAGAGGTCGGAATATCCGTAGAAAAGGAGTTTGAATTTTGGCAAGAAAAAGCACATTCATCAATTTCTGTGTCGCCAAGATTATTGACAAGTTTTTTAGTGGACTGTAATAGATATAGATAATACAGATAGAGTTGTATTATTATTTGAATTAAATTTGATACGAAAGCTGACAGTAGCAAGGCACGACAATCAAAGGCGAAAAGTCAGTATAGTACATATGGGGAAAAATGGGACGTGAATGTATTTACATGACGATCATTTGCCGTAAAATGAATTTTTCATAAAAACTTGGATGACAAGCGGTAACGTGTTTACATCGCACCATCGCAAGCTTCCGATAAAGCCTTGTAGATGAGACTAGATGATGAACTGGGTGGAACTGTGTTACTGTTGGAAGTCGGAACTGTGTCAAATTCATGATTATTATTGATGGAAATACCATTACTCTTGTGACTTATTGGAGTATGAGCCGCTCTTGGGCTTCCATTTCCCTGTGAAAACTGATTCCCATCGTATGATGAGCTAATACCCAAATGATCATCATGTGGCTCGGCTTTGATAGCGCAAGCGTAAAACGAGTTATGATTCGCATCCATGGCGGGATAACCATGTTGATCGTTTTGTACTGAGGATGGTGACGAATAGTCATAATTATGACCACCATGATGGTGATGATGATGGTGAGGATGATACATACCATTAGTTGGACCAGCCTGAAGTGGATCCATCCCTTCGTAGTTGACTCGATGTTGAGGAGAAAACTCCTGATCTTGATGATGATCCCCTGCCCAGCTTCCGTACTGATCGTAATACGCCGAGATCGACATGTGATGAGAGTGAGTCGGTGGAGCAGCCTCGTAAAATTCCATTTGTCGCCCAAACTGCTGCTGTTGTTGTTGTTGTTGCTGATGGGGCGAAGAGAACTCTCCTGGTTGACCGACAGGGCTTAAGTGATGATTACCTCCAACCCCATTTCCTCCATTGTAATTACTCCCATGATGCAAACCGGAAGGATGAGATCCGGCTGCTGCAGCAGCGGCAGCGTGGAACTGAGCGAATGGTGAGCTCCTTGGTGTATACGCGGACATTCGTTTATTGTCAAACTTTGAGATGAGCTGCATCACAGGATTACCTTTAACCCCACCGTTTCCAGTACCACCTCCAGTTAGCCGATTGAGGAGTTGTTGCTGGTCATCAGCTGTCATTGAGGAAGAAGGTCCTTCCCGATCGGATCCATTCTCAAGAGGAGACATTTCCGGTGTTGGAAGATTCACTTGATCTCCAAGCTGAGACTTTGTGCTGCCTCCACTGCTGCTAGCACTGCTGCTGTTATTGTTCCCATGACTTGGTGGCTGATGGTCCATTGAAGAGTCGACTATCCCGTGTTGCAGGATAGTGCCCCCAGCTCCTTTGAGAGAAAAGAGAAGAAGAAAAATAAGCATTCACCTCTCTATGACTGGCAAAGGTATGTTCAAACCACAACTCATTATTTTCAACCCAGTCATTACAGCTTATTAACTTAAAAAGGAGTAACGTGATCAGGTCATTAATTCCCAGGCTAAATTGATTCTTAACCTGATTTCCCCTCTTGCATCTCAATTGAATATTGAAAAGTCGTTAAGATGCAAAAGTCCGATAGGATTTTATTTTTCAAATATTTTCCTTTCCAACTCTAGTCTTTGGTGACCTTTGAAGGTATCACGTTTCGCGAAATATTTACAATAATAACACGTCTGGGATTGAAAGAGGTGGCGATTATAAAGTGAATATTTGTTTAAGATCCCAAAACCCGATAACAACCCTGGCAATTTTCTCATACCTGAAACTCCACCAGCACGACGGAAATCCTTGTTCATGTCTGGATCCGGACTCGCATTTGGAGATGCGTCAGGAGTATGAAAACCTGCAAAAGGAGAGCCAGCACTTCCACTATATGGTCCAGGGTGACCTTGCCCTGGCATCATAACTTCATTCACTCGACGACCCGGTTGTTGGGAAAAAATTTAAAAAATGCAAATTAGACCGTCACTTGTCATCAAAATGTGAAAAAGCTAATATCCATGTTGTATATCCCTCTACACACATCATAAATTTTACTCATTTCCGTGTTTCACGAACGCGTCAACGTCAGTAAAAAAAAGTCCCATGTCAAGTCAAAGCCTTAAGGTCATTAGTCAAATGACAATGTGAAATTTCCATATTTCACCTTTATCATCATCCTCCTCATCTTGGGAAAAAATATCAACTTGTCTATTTTCTTCCCTTCCGAGAGTGAAATGGATATTGATGATGTATCAGTTGCCCATTGAGAAAATAATACCTAGTCGAGAATGTCATGCTGAACTAAAAGATATCCAAAGTCATTACTATTTCACCTCTCTCTCTATATATATCTGTCGCTCATGATCAGCATTTGGGGAATCTTAAGATGAGACAGCTTGAATTTTACAATGCTCCCAGGGATGAAATAAAAAAGAGAAGGATCAAAATTTCAGACTCATGTTTAAATCACAGTAGGGAAGGAGCCAACATCCTTCCACCAATATGCCTCACACAGCGTCTCATTTATCATTTTACCCTGCGCTACACAACAACTCAAATATCCTCACATATTTTTATTCCTCTCTGTGATAACATACCAGAGGATATCTCACATTAAGTTTTGATTTTTCATATCAAAATATTTCCCTTTGAGATTAAACCAATCCCAGAAAAAGAAAACATTGATAATCTAATACATTTTTGATCTAGATAAAATTCAGATGAAAAAATTATTTTCATCCCTATAATCCTCTCCAATTTAGTTTGTGTAGGTGTGACAAATATTTTTTCGCATTTCCTTTTTTAGATTTTGTCTCAGGTGTGCCAAACAGCGTGATTTGATTTAACACCATACTTTTTTATATCTCGCTCACTCACTCACAAAATACTACGAAGAGAGAGCCCTCCGTCCAAAAAAATGTGTCTTAATCACCCTGTCAATCCTAATTCAAGTTAGACTCAGTCAAGATATGACTATCAACAAAATGATAGTCGTCCCCCTGAAAAAATCCATTTGAAAAACGCCTATCAAAATAATTCTTGCAATCCCATCCCATCTCAAAGTTGTATAAAATATATCAAGACTACAAAATGAGAGCAAACGACGACGACGATGATGATGAAAAAGAAAGCGCAAAGTGAAGGGTAGGGCTTTGTGAAGAAAAAAGAGGTACACAAAGATTTTTAGCCACTCCTTCATCTCCTACCGCATCACATCAACAAAAATCTACCACAAGGATTAGACTCACTCAATCCTCACTTCTTCCCTAGTCATTATGATAATACGAAAAACACTCTCGCACATTCAGCCAAAACCACAAAGTGGCCAGTGCCATCCTCTCTATACATTTGAATGCAAACCCCTTTCCGAATATATTTTGCCACGACATCCAAACAAATATTGTGGAATTTCCGACAAAAACCCTCATAACTCCTTACACACACATACATTTTACACTTATGCATATTCGGATTTCCTGTTTTTCCTATTGAAATCCTATCCAGCTTTTTTGTCTCTCTTTTTTCTATACTGGTTCATATATATTTTATGAGAAATGGACAACTTTTACGATCAAGTAGCCGACTATAAAAGATATCATAGCATCTTGCCCATCATCTCGCAAAGATGATGATGATCCTTGAAGAAGAAAAAACTTTTTTCTTTCAAACTAGACTCACTATAGACTTGAATATAGACAAAGATCCGAAAACATATATCTTTTATATCTCCTCGTCAAAAACACACATATATTCTAAAGAAACACAAAATTAGCTATGCATCCACTGAAAAGAGAGAGAAGAGCCGACAAGGATTTTGCGTTTGGGAATAATCTCTCGTGCAAAAGACTTCTTAAAGATGACTACTCTCTGTTGAAGTAGGGAGCAAAGTGGAAAAAACCAATCTTGACTCACTTCACGACAATATTTTTTCTCATCTTGCTTCTCTCATCTTCATTCTCTTCTACACATTTTCTCTTTCGCTTGGAGCAACACTTGTACAAATCTTCTATCTCACCGCAAACCATGCTAGACCCTATTAAAAATTGATATTCCTGTGGTGGAAAATGCCTATAAGATAGTCATAACGTGTGTTTTTTATGCAGAAACACAATCTTCAGCCCCGATGGCATTTTTTCAACGTAAGGATTGGATTGCACACGTATTGATTTGTTTTGCATGAGGGATGAGTGCGAGAAGAGGTGAGACTCTGCAAACATTTCATATTTCATATCTCTCATTCATTTTCCTCTAGTCATTATCATCCCATCACGAGTTTAATATACAAGGAGGATGGTAACACATGGGATTATTTTTTCGAGAAATGATTCGCTCAATCCCACCATTTTTATGCAAAGTGGAAGAATATTGAGCACGTTTTGTTGACACCAGACAGCCAATCCGAAACTCTTCTCAGGATTTTTTTCTTCATACTTTGAGCCAATAATAAGCAAAAAAGGAAGAAAAAAATCATTTTTCTTCTGTCTCCTCCACAAAGACGATCACATCGCACAATCGTGACTAAAAAGTTTCCCGTTCTCTGGGAATATACAAGAGGGATATTTGTTTACAGGGGATTTTTTTTACCATGCGACGTGAAAAAAAATATCCAAGGGCCAATGCAAATGTGGTGGGGCGGTCTTTTCCCATTTTTTCTCTCTAGAGGATTGCATGACAAGTCAGGGGAATATGAAGGATTTCCTCTTATTTGAATAATCTTCTGAAAATGTTGGACGAGGAGCATTATGCGTATTTTGTACTTGTGTATTATTTTTTTTGTAGGTGATGATATTTTCAGGTGATAAGACTAACTACAGCCTTTTAGTCACCTCCACCTCAGCAAATTCTTGAATCTTT
>JAHZNA010002684.1:0-19858 GCA_027743935.1 Sinodicranocentrus sp. ZH6
CCTCACGTTTCCCTTGTCCACTCACCCGGATACACAATGCACGTAGATAGCTTTACTGGAAAAGCGTGTGGTGATATAAAAACAATGAAAATGCAAATAACTACCTGCATCCCATCTTTTACTTCAAAGGTGCAATCCTTCTTTGTCGATACTTGAACAATAGTAATAGTAATGTTCCGTTTGTTCTTCTCTTTTCCGATGATTTTTCCTCACAATGACGTACAGGTTTTTGTTCGAACTGAAGGCTTTTCCTGCCATTTTTTTTTAAAGAAAAACTGTACATCAGTCTATATTTCAGTTGTTTTGTGTTGATCACATGGCAAATAGCAATCCAACTGGAAATCCTTCAGTGTAGAAACTTGTGTAATGAGTGTGAACGGAAATGTGGTATAGCGCATTGGAATGTTTGTGTGTGCATTTAACCTGCAAAATGAACCTTTTCACGATACACCTCTAAGGAGCACATTTTCTGAAGGATTCCTTATATGGGATTATTATTGTAAGCTTTGAAATTCTCCTGTACCACTGCTCTCAAAGATACGGCGCTATAAGGATCTTAGAAAAATTGTAAAAGTAAATAAGCAAGCAATCAAGAAAGGAGGGTTCACTTGTTTCATTACTTGAAATGAGTTTTCCAATTGTTATTTTGACCCTTTGTATGTCTACATAGGGAAAGCAAACAGAAGGCAGTATAGGATAAGTAGCAGCGGCATGGTTGAGCAAGTACGAAATAAATATTGATTTCCATTCCATCATCTCATCTGATGATGATGAAGACGAAGAGTACTTACTGTCGGTCTACTTGAACGATTCTCTCTCTCCCTCTCTAATGATAGATACATAAAAGTGGTGATAAAATTTGTAGGCGGAGGTTTTGGTCGTCGAACTGCTTACTTACTTTTAGTTAGACTTCATCTTGTCGTGTCATTTTGTGTGAAATGTGTAGACACACACAAAGTTTCATTTAAAGGAGACATGCGGTTAACCCTCCTCTCGTGTCTTGTCTTCCATTTTCTTCTAATACTTTATATTTATATCTGTACATCTTCCTTGAACAATGGCGGTCGCTTGTCGTTTCAATGATGATATTCCAATGCAAATTTCGTCCCCTTTTATTCTTAATCTGATAAAAAAAAGAATAGTCCATTGCTAGGAACAAGTAACACAGTAGCGGTTAACAAATCAAGCTTGTCGTTCCATTATTGATGTGTTATTTTGACTTGATATGTACACTCATCTGGATTACAATCAGATTGTTAGTTTTTTCTCTCCTTTCGAGCTGATGCTTCAAATAATTGGCAAAATTCACTAACAAGGTAGTTTGTGTTATGTATGTGTGTGTGTTTTTAATGGTATCTCCATATAATCACTCTGTGATACGCTTTCCCTTTTAATAGGAACGAGATGAGTTGCCCCAATAACACTGCATTTGTGTAGCAGATTAAAATGATATTGCATCATGAGCTGCTCAGTCCTCTCAAGTGCTAAACAATTTTCGAATAAATATTTTTTCCCAACTTGCCAGACTAATAATCAATTCAGATCCTTTTTTGTAATATGAGGATGCAGAAGGCTACAAGGTGCATTAGAAAAGATAATGCTTGCATAAGTTGGATAATGAATTTTGGTTGAAATGTACATGACATGACAGCAGACGACTGCATCAGGGATGCAATCAGTGTAAGGCGGTTTTGAAATGAAAGCGAAAACTGAAATGAAGGAGATTCATATGGCCTGAATCTTTCCTCTCAAGAATTTGCGCAATCCCATAAAACAAACAAAAGTTGGTTGTAAAGGTTCTCTTTGGATTTACTGATGGTGGAGATAACATTGATGCAGGTAAATATGCACACAAGTTGGGTGGATTCCTTTGAACGTTGATTGTGTGTGTTTCATCAGGTCAAAAATGGAATATTATCAAAGTTTGAATCAGGGACAAATCAGGTAGCTTACATCAACAACTACTGATTATATTGTTGATCCACATGAGATTAAATTTTCTCGTAGGCTTGAGTAGATGAGCGATAGAAATGTAGAAAGAGTTTTAATAGATGAGTGGTTGATTTTTATGAATTTTATGGTTTTTTGGATCCTGTTGGTTTATTCGTGTACAATCTTGTAAACTGGTTGTGAGCTAGGAAAATTAAAAGTCTCACGAACTAGTAAAATATACATGCTAAAACTATACTTGAGGAAAAACATTTTGAGGATGAAAAAATCCCTATAATTTTGTAATCTTGATATTTTTCATAATCAGATTCAGACAGCTTACCCAGTTCAAAGTAGCAGAGGCGAGGTGTACTCTCATATTCACAGTAGTATTCATTAAAGTGATTTATTTGACGCAATAAATAAAAGTTTATTGCAGCAGATGAAACGGAGGAAAGCTCATGCTCTCATTGTAATCGATATGTGTGTGTAAAAGTGGAGCAAAGTAATGTATAGGCATCTCTACAGACTTTTGTGCATCACCGAAAGCATGATTAAATAAATGATGGAGATCAATATCAACATCATCATTTGCCGTTCTCCTTGTACTTTATAGGATGAGGCGATGATCGATTCTCTGAAAAGAAGGAAACTACTGTGGAAAATCTACTGATGTAATCTCTTTCTCCATACCTGAAGTTCAAGTTCACAGAACCCCGAAGAAAATCCAATTTCGTCGAATGCCATTTACAGAAAGACTGAATCAACCAGGATAGGAGAGTAGACATCAAATTAAATTTAACATGATCCAGCAAATCTCATCAAAAAAACCTTCCAACTGCATCCCTCTCGAAAAACGCTCCACTACACCTAAACAGAAAAGGCTTTCTCTTCTAAGAGACAAAAATTGCATGGTATCTGCATGTCTCTACCCTTTAGACTTGAGATTAACTATTTGTGTATACATACCACACATACACACACATATACACTGGCAAGATCTCACTTTCATTTTCTCACGTTTTGTATCATAACATGTCAGGAACACTTTAGCATAGCACTAGTCACCATAAAAATTTGGAAGGATAAATGTAAAGGTGTATGCTACAAGGTGAGTAGAATCGTTTACATTTTTAATGCAAAATGCAAATAACCCGTCACCGTCACCTGAAACATAACCCCGTGTGTTTACCTATGTTGTTAGTAACGCTCTTATACACCCGGTTTACTCCCATAGCGCACCGGAGTGCACCAACGAGAAAATGAATGAGAAGTGTTCTTCGAGTGACCCTGATTGCCCCGAAATGAAGAAATACTGTTAAGGACCAGTACATTATAATGTATGTATGAAATGAATACATTGAGAATTTGTTTTAGTTTCCATTTAATATATTTTCAACGTTTCTTCTCGTCCTTCATATATATTTGAAAGATACTTTACTCGAGGCTCCGCATTGGATTTTGTATTATGATAGCTTGTTAAATTAGTAAATTGTGAGAGACGGAGAAAGACACCAGAGTAGGGAACTCACACGGACACACAATTTACTTGGGAAGGAACTTTAAACCTCTCGCACGAATGAGTTGACTGGCTGAGCATACTAAAAACTTGTAGATTTGGAATATCCACAGTGGATAAAGTTCATTTCAACCCGTCATACATCAAAAGACACTCATAATTCTCTGTTTTTGCTTATTAAATTTGACACGTCTTAAAAGAAAAGGATAGCCTTACGTGTTTTGCTGGGGGGATTGGAGCAAGCTAATATTTCACGGTGGATATTTACAATTTATTCCTTGCCTCATTCTCCATTTCCTCTGGAGAAATGAATTACCAGCTAAACTTGTTAGTCTTGCTGTAAAAATCCATTTGCTAAATGGTAAAAAAACCTGATGTTAGCGCGGACACCATCCTCTTCTGAAGACAAATTTCTAAACCTTTCATTCACAGCTTCATTCATTTTTTCTCTTGACAAAAGTGGAACAGGTAGGAATTGAAATTAGCTCTCACGTTGAATACTGTAAAATAGATTATTTTGTTGATTCATCTCATTTTAAAATTCTTCGTTGATGCCACCATCCAACAACGGTTACATGAGTAATCCTCCCAAAAGTTCTTTCTTTCTTCTTGAATTGTTCAAAATAGCACCTTTTCTCATACTCTCATCTGAAGGTGCATAACATTACATGACAGTAATAAACATGACGATCAATCAAAAAAATTATCCCAGCATAACACAGTGGACAAGTAACTACATGATGATACATCATACAAACAATTTTTCAAGTGAATTTCGTAAAAAAATGACGAATGAGGAAAGGTAAAGTAGACAGAGGAAATAAGCATGCTTTCATCGTTTCATCTCCTTGTTATCCAACCCCGTTTGTAGGAAAACAGCAGGAGTGAGACGATTCATGGGTAAGTATCTTTATGTTGCTGAACTGAAATCAACACCTTGGCGAAGAAGGACTGACAGGCAAATGCCAGGTTTGAAGTTTTATACACACGCTCCCTTAATTTCCTTGAGGTCCTTCACATCTTTTTAGTATCATCATCATCACCACATCCATCCATCCTTCTTTTTTCTCTTCCACCACACCAATTTTAATTCAATCCATCAGATCAGAAAGGACAAGCGAACAAACAAGATATTATTCAGTTATCCGTGTAAGTACGGATATTATATGTACCTCGTCTACCCACCTCGATATGGGTTGATACGGTTATGTAATGTTTCGCTAATGTAATATTGTAACAATGTTCATATCTGTGTAATGATGCAATGGAGCAAGTCCCTGTAATTGAGCTTGCCTACGTGCGTGTCTTTGAGTAATATAGTAATTTTCATGGTGTGAAAATTACCGACCATGAACACAGTCCTTCTTTCATCTTGAAAACCCCGCTGGATCTATGATTACTGTATTCATAATGCTCGGAAATAATAATGATAATAATTTTAAATGTGTATGCAGGAATACCGACCAACTTTTGTAATCTTGCTGCTGTCTCTTCTTCGCCTACCCACTTGTTGCACTTATTATTTCAATGATTTGTAAAGGGACGATGTAATATCATAGAGGTGAAGAAAAAAATCTGTTCACAAAATTTGTAAGAATAAATACAATGTTTAACTTGCTCAGGTAGTTTGGTTGGCAATGAATGAGCTGTTCTATGAAGTTGGCGCAATACACAAAAGAATCTGGCGTGAAACACAGGGAATAAATGTAATGAGAAGGCGCACCTCACTCTCACGTTGTCATTATGTGAAATAGGTGAGAAAATTTCAGACTTTGTGAAAGCCTTCTTGTCCGGCCGTCAAGAAAATTGGGATGTTCTGTGTTTCTTTTACATTCTAATAAAAGAGTTATTTGCCCTCTAATATATTCCAAGAAAGTTTGATAAAACAAGATCATTCCTGTTAAATAGTCTATTTAAAAGAGTAATCTGTTATAATAAAAAGTTCACTTAAGTAAAAGACAAATCTTGCAAAGTTGATAAACTATTTTGAAATATATAGCAAAAGCTAATCACTAAGAAAAACTATCACGTCATAATCCCATTATCACAGGTGAAATGGCAATATAAATAGCCAACACACCACATTCAATTCTCTTTGTACCATAACACGTGCATCATGGGATGAATTATGGGTTGAAATAACGCACACAATAAGTTCCCATTCTTTAATGTGCAAGAAGGTTTGAGGTACCTCATTATTTGGTATTGGCTCACAATAATTTTCAGTATTTTTTGTAAGTAATTGATTTTACACATTCTCTCCATCAGTCCAACTTGTCTTGCTACATTAGTTCCACGACAAAGCCGCAATCACTGAACACATTTGTATCTACATATTATCCTGTAATTAAGTAGCCCTCAAGCATCCCTTCGAGAAGATTGGCAACGTAAGACAGATGGTCACAAATGCGACCGTCAAGTCGAAGAGGAAGCGTCTGACGTTCTCTTATCTGTAGAAACCTTATTTTTATACATGTGTACTCCTATCTATCTTCACGATAGTTTTAGTAAAGATTTACTGTCATCTTAGATGCTGCATGCAGGTAAAGGTAACTCATCCATCTATCCATTACACTTGTCGTGGACGAGTATCTATCATTAATTAATTCTGACAACCATCTGCTAATTAATTGATCACCGTTCGTTCGCCCGTCGATCCTTTTTTCGTGGGAGAGATAATGTGTGCACGTCTGTGAGGCTCAACTCAACGGCATAATCGTCAAGATTTGTACCTCTTTTTATATATTTCGTACCCGTATAATATTGTCTGTATATTTTTCATACCATATCAAGAAGTATCAAAACAACCGTGTAATTATCCCTTCTCATGGGAAAAGAGGAGACGGATTTTCATTTACAAAAAGGCATAGAGAAAGATCAAAGCGGAAAGTATTTTTCAAGGGTTCAATACTCAGAATTACATCCTTTTCAACTACTTTTTTCTGTTCTTTTTGCTGTTTTTCAAGTGTAGAGGAGTATACAGTTGAACATGAGAAAATGAATTTTGCAGAATTGCCTTTGAAATGAAAAAAAAAACTTATTTTGAGTGATCTCAAAGTCATAGGTCACAGGGAAAGAGCTCAAGTGGTCCATTATCATGTCGGATTACGAAACTAACTTCATTAATTATACAGGGAGTCCCCTTTTATTTTCAAATTGACATGATAATAATCATGAATGAGATGGATTGTTTTTTCGCGAAAAAGTGAAAAATTAATTTTAAGCTCTGCTGAGAAAGCAAAAAAATGGAGGGCAATGAGTTCTAAATTGTAACAAAGCGTGATGGTGAATCAAACAGAAAAGTTTGTGGTATGAACAAACTCCCATCTAAAATTTGACTCAATTCTCTTGTTGGCCCAACCATGCAAATGATGAATTACCATATTACTCCGAACTAGGATTCTAAACCGACACGGGAACAATTTCCAGACAGCAATTTAAAACTGGAGAGATTAATGCTCAAAGTGGGAAACAAAGACAAAGGCGGGTGGTTATAAAGGATCGTTCAGAATACTTGGAATGAACTTCAAACAGTATTTTCCAGAAAGATGATGCTCCCATCACAGCAGCCTGGCTTCTTGCACCCATTGTTTTTTGTCGCATCTTGAGAGTGTTATTTGACATGTGGAATATTTTTAGAGGAAAAGGAGCTCCTAGGAAAATGACTGTCGTGATGAATCATAAATAAGAGGAGGAGAAGTGTCTTTGTTGGTTTATGTATTTCGTAAAGGGATGACTTCTCTTTGTCTAATTTTGTATGCGACACTTTCCCATGACACGGCAGTATGTCTTGTACTACATGATGAATGACACGAGGGAAATATATTGTGAAGAAGATGACAAATTCCAGCACTTGCTCTGATCCCACCACTTATTTGGTCATGAAAGGATGGATTTTTCTGGTAGCACAATTTTAACAAACGACTTCGCCACACTGTTGTATACTGTAGGAGAGTTGGGACGGTTAGTTTACTAGAGTGAATAGTTGTTCACAACACCAAACATTGATAAATTAATGTATTTGTCATATGGGGAGACAAGGAGAACATATTATATTTTTCCTAGTTTTTGCAACCCTTCTCTTTCAACTATTATTGTATTAGGAAATGAGCGTATGATTGTTTTATGAAAACGTTGAGCAAGTGTGACTCATTTTATTATTATGATCTAAACTGATACCATCTCTGAGGCACCTTGAACCATTTCGTTTGAGTTTTTATGATAAAAACCGTCCGCTTACTTTGAACTACACTTGGGGGATAATTAATCTTTGATCTGTCTTGCTTTGTTTGTTTGAAAAATTCTGAAAATACCTTATGCATTTGTAATATGTTCTCTAAAATGATAAACTCCTCTGAGCAAACCTATCAGAGAAGTGTCGCCGGTTGAGAAGACGAAGTTTTATTTGTCAAGATGGTTTCAGGGGTACTTGTTTACTCTTGTGATTAATTCATTTCATTTGATTGCAAAAGGGAGAAAAAAGGAAAGACCGACGGGATACAGTAAATTATATGCTTCACCAGACAATGTAAAATGTACACATTTGCATTGACTCTCTAGGAAATTGACAGTAAATGAAAATAAATCGTAGAGAATTTGAATATGGCCAAAAGGAATAGCAAATAGCACAAATGAGTGAACTGCTCATTCAAATATTGAATTTGTGATTCTAATAGAAACAAATGCAATATTTATCATTCACCCAGTTCACTAAACTTTTACCTGTTGAAAGGCGCCAACCTTTTGCTGTCTAACTGCGGTGCGATATGAATGAGCATATGAGCCAATGTAAATGAGTGTCTCTTATAAAAATCAAGTTGCGTGAGGAAATGTCATAAAGGAGATCCGAAAATACCAGCAATTTGCCGATACATACATTATTACAAGAATCAAGGAGGAGGACATTTCTTCTCTTTCCTCGCGTGCGAAATGGTATATGCCATGCATTGCATGTTCTCACGAGTTAAGGATTCCCTTAAGAGTTTATATATTATTATTGTATGACCGGCACAATTTGAAATCATAAAGGAAAACAGTAAGGATAATTCCATCTTTTACTAAAGTAACACTTGATGAATGTAGGATTTTAAGGTTTTTTTTCGTCCACGTCGTGTACGAATACGAATACATACTGAAAATCCTTATCCGTATAACTTATATCCTTAAAATACACAACTAAAAACCGGACAGAAATTTTCGTGATTTTTGCTGATGTCGCTATAAAAACATTTCGATCAAGGCATTTGAATGAGTAGGCATACATTAACGTTCATATCTATATGATTCTTATATTTCTCATATTAATTTTGTCCTATAGATATATCTTTTGGATTGAATGTATGTCTTCTACTTGAATGAGTGTGCGTACTTACATGTTGTTAAAGAATAGCTTGGGGATCAATGGGAAGGTGACTTCCAAACTTGGAAGTGAAATATTTTTTGCCCGTCACACAACAAAATGCATACATTACACTCACTCCGTCAGATGGATGCAGGCATCTTTTTAATTTATTTTAAGACTCTCCCCAAAAGGAAAATGAAGATGCTTGTTTAATATTTATGCAACATTGCAATCTCAGTAATCCAGCTGTATTTTACACAGCTTTGTGTGACTTTGATGAAGAGATGTGTCCGTAGTCATTTTCAGTCATGGGAAGTATACAAGCATAGCAAAATATACAAATATACGCTTTGGTAGGTATACAATTATTTTCAGTCAGTCAGTATATCCAACTCTCAACATCATCATATCATCCTGCTGACTGAGCTGTGACGAAAAATAGCAAAATGAAAGAATTCCTTTGTAATCTAATGCACACAGAGCAAGTTTGCTTTGTGGTTGCGGTCTCGTCGACTATATATTACCTTTTCACTTTAATCATTTGATCGGTATTGTGTTAACCACTAGAGTCCACTGACACCAACAACAAACGTAAAAGTCAATCCTCCCTTCTCACACTCACAAGCGAGTATCGAAGGTAAAATGAGATATGTAACTAAATAAAACATCAAGTGAGTTCAGCAAAAGGATCTTCCACTGTGAGCACATTCTCAAAATAACACACAAGTTATTTTACGCATTCATTGTAAAGAAAGAACTTCATTGTTTTACTGACATCCCTCAAAATCGCTGGCTCATTCTCCCATTGATTTCATTACGTGGGTAATGACATCTTCATAAAAAAATTAAGTAGCTGATGAGAGGCGTACAAAAAATGAAAAGAATCCAAAGAAATCACCTAAGAGTAAGGGAAAAAAATTCTAAATTTTTAACAAGTAGACGTCAAATTTGCCAAAAAAACACATTTTCGATGAACTGCCGGCCAAGCAGCAGAAAAGTATTTTTTCCGATAAAAATCAGTCAAATCAGAGCAAGATCCTAATCAAGAAAATGATTGGCTTCTGAAGACAAAAGTCTCGCCGAGGAGAGAAATGCTGTGAAAAAGGAGTGAGAAAAGGCATGCACTGTCACGATGATGAATATCACGGTTTCTCACCCTTCTTCTTCCTCTCTCCAGCCTCTACTCTCGTCTCATCACCTAGGCTGATGTTGTCAGTGAACTTTTTGTTTATTGTGTAATACCCTGACTCTCGGAGTGAGTGCGAGGATGAAAATCAGCTACAAGAAATAAAAGCAAGAGAAGCCTGCTGGACAGAGGTATTCAAAAAGGAGTAATATGCATACAAGTCAAGCAGACAGGCAGACACTTGCTAACTAATCTCAAAGGAAGAAAGCAAGCGAGTCAGACAAAAGGAAAAGTTCACGCCCAAATGGGATAAAAAATGTTATTTTTATTAGCATTTAGAGGTGCCCACCCTGCCGTGGAATTTCTGGAAGATAGCAAAAGCCCAAATGAGAAATGCTCGTATGAAAATGAAGCACATATTATACTATACACATGTTTTCTTTGCATTCGTTCCTCTATCATTACTACGTTCCAAGTATAAAATTCTGCAGTATGTATTCCTCTTAACAGCTCCCCATGCTATGAGCATATTTTCTAAAGGCCACTATCATCATCTGAGTGAAACGAAGATTTAGAGCTCCATTTTTATATCTTCAGATATCAAATAAGACAACCGAGAGGAATAATAGGGAAAAAACAGTGAAATCCTTTCCTTTCCCCTTTTTCTCTAACTAGTAGTGAGTAGGGGCGCTTGCAACAAGATAAAAATGTACCGTACCATGGCCTAGCCCTGATTGAATCAGAAAGGGAAGGATGGGAGACACTATCTTGACTTTTTTCACTTGAGCATTCACCACAATCAAGTTTTGTTTCCTCGTTTATTTATACATCACGGGAATTATACTCGAATGGATATAAAATGAAATCTAGGATCTGGTTTACTTATCTTTATGTTGTTATTTAAGGCACCATTGATTTCCCTTTTCAGATCAACAACAGCACAGCAGTGCAATCAGAATTGGGAAAGCGCCCATTCCTCCGTTCCCTGCTCTCATTCGAATTCCAACGTACGTGCCAGTTGAAAATGGCTCTTGATCTCTATGCGCCCTAGCCTTCGTCTTGATGGGCTTATTCAACTTTTATGAATGAATTGTTAGATGAAATCCACAGGAGCGTAATCTGCATAAGAAAAAAATATCTCGGATAACAAGTGTACATTCTAATTTTTTCCATCACAAAACTATTTGATCGAGTTTAGGATAACGCGTTTTATATACATAATACATTTTTTCAACACGAAATGGTGTCTGCATACTTCAGAAGCTGGGTTCCAAGCACCAACCAGCAGTACACCACCAGGAGCAGAAAAGGATCGAAAAAGCAAATATGGTCAGCAATCACCCGTCATAAACTATCCTCTTTCATTGAGGCTATCTTGAGGTGTAATCTCGGAATCCGGAGTTTCTTCAAATGACCAAAAATGTAATCTTCCCTTCTGTAAAAAAGGATTTGTAGCCTAGACTTAATACTTTTTTGTCTCCCTTACGATTTCAACAAGTGATCGAGTAGTCCAAATACACATCTTGTTTTTATAAGGAAGGAAAATCTCCTTGTAATATTTTTCTCTGATAAAAGTATAATATTGTATGTATCTGCTTTCAGCGTCTCCTCCCAAAAGAAACTGCTTGCATTTTCACATAGGTTATTTCAACACAAATCAAACCGATATGATCCAGCCCCAGGTGTACTTTTCTTATGCTCATTACTAGCATATTGACTTTTTATACTCTGTATAGTTATCTAGGATTGCTGTACTTAATCTTTATATTCAAGCTTATTAGCATAAATAACCTGTGCTCTGCTAAAAGTTGGGATAATTTTCACAACCGTACATAACGCAGTTTCTAAAATAAACGATTCAAAATGCATGTACTCACAAGAATATATTTTTAATACATAGATTTCAACAAAGTATGGATCACTGATCACGTCATTTAAATTTTAAAATGAGCAAGGTTCTTTCTCCGCTGGTGAATAGCTAGTGCCTCTGTGTTTACTTTGTTATCGCTTCTGAGGCGGGATCCCATCTAATTTGCCGATAGCTGTCGTTGTTGGAGTACTTATGTAGACTTATCCTGTGCCAAACTAAATCTATGAGGGGAATGACTTGTTGAATGCTGTATCTGGTTCAATAACCATATTTATGCAGGAATGGGGATGTTCATAAGGCAATAAAATATGCATTTCCAGATTTCAGAATTCGATTACAAGGCCCTGAGAGTAAACACAGGCTTGGGAAAAGGGGATGGAATATGCAAAGAAAACAATAACACTGGTTATTTACCAACTTTTGACTTTCAACCTTTTACTCGATAATTTATACTTATGTGTCCACCTGAGGTCCTTTTTGCTACTTTAAGACCTTTTCTGTTTGTGTGGTTGATGATGGTGGCTTGGCTTTCAGCAAAATGGAAAAAAGGTAGTTGGTCACGTTTCTCTGAGAGAAGGGCAGAAGCTCCCAAAAACAAAAAGTGGGATGGCAAATAAGTCTCTGCTATTTTACAGATCAAAACTCCTGATGCATTTATAAACCTTACTTCATCCAAATAATACAGCTCTCCATTTTCAAATAGAATGTGTTCATATATATTCTGAATAGTGAAACAAAGGGATCTCCTAGATTTCTAGAGAATAGACATGTGTAAATGTTGAACTCATTTATCAAATGAAGGTCAGCCCTAAAAAAATTACAGTCTCTGGCAGAGAAAACAAGGGGCACAGCCCTAAAAAGAGATAAATAAAAGTATTGAACCATAAATCGAGAGGAATGCCTAGAATTAAAAGTAAATCAGCAGGGAGGCAACAAGAGAAACAAAAGACGAGCAAAGTGTGTGACGCGTGGGCACAAGGTGGTGATGAATATTCGGTAATTTGATGAAAAAAAACTTTAGCATGCCAACAGGCTCAAGTACCTTCATTCAAGAGACGTATATGTGGACTCTGAAGTCAGACCAGACGAAGTATTGAGATCATTAATTTATTCGTTTCACGATTACAACCATGAAAGCTTATTCAGTTTCCTGAAAGAAGCTCTCCTTTACGACGACTGCTTTAGCTTGTATGAAGATTACACTCATTACCACCATCATTCTCATTCCGTATCCTTCAGGTTAGCAATAAATTTTCTCGGGAACGACGTCTTTTCACAGGTGGATGTGATGATGTGGAGGAAACAGTGCTACTTCTTCACCTTGAAACTCACTGACGTACATTTAAAGCTTGGAGGAGGAAGGAATTAGACCAGATCGATTTCCAATGTGGATATAAAACATAAGCAAGGTATGCGGATTTTTAAATATGCTCATCCATCCTTGTAGGATGTGGGCGTATAAATGCGATCATCGATCTTGGTTGGGGATATTCTGTTACGAAACGTTTTTCCATGCAGTTGAAACTGCTCTTATTATTATCTTGTTGAATATATATGTATAGACAGTATAGTCACTGTAGATCATTAAGAGTGTATATATTTTATTAAATTAGTTTCCTAATATGCTTCCTATGCTAACTTTAATTTTCCCTTGCGCATGGATGGTCAACCATGAAGGTTTTATGGACGGCTTCCACTAATCAGGGTGGAAGTGTAATTTAAATTGTCCAAGTGCCAACGCTGATTTTTACTATGAACTCGTTCTTTTCCACATGGGGTGAATAATATCGGGGACTTTTTTCCGCTTCTAGGGTACGCGTACGTAGAAAAGGGGATTGAGAGTGATGGATTTAGTTCTAGCTCAAAATTTATTTTGTTTCCCTTTTCATTTTTATGCCTGTATTTTACCTGTAAAAAGTGCAGCGCATCTTGATTTACATTCACTCGAACTTCGATAATGAGCTGTTTAAAAGAAGACCTATTTATCATTATCAATGCGGTAAAACTGTGCAACATATAATTTTCTTTACTAATACGAAGACTGGTTATATAATTGAGAAAAGTGTGTCTTCACTCTAATTATCCGCTACTGAATCTCGCACTATCGCTAAGAAGCAAAACGGGTTTTAACTTTTCGGCATAATATTATAGGTATTGGTAGTTAATTATTTGAAAACGATACAAAGGGAGTTTATTGAGGAGATTTTAATAGGGTAATTGAAGAGTATCAATTAATTGGCTATACATTTTGTAGTAAAAATAAGTTATTGTTATTTTATCCTTGTTAGGAACGTGGCGAGCCGAGAATTTACACAGTTGTAGACGAAATATGTAATTAGGGGTATTTTATGAAGAGAATTTTCATTCGTAATTGGAGAACCTATCAATAACTGTCATTGGGTGCAGAAATAACCTGTCATCGGTACTGTAATTATTTCGAATCATTTGCATCACCATCGTTGTATCGAATTTAGGTACAGGAATAATCCACATGTCATGACTAACGATTAATTTGTGCAATAAGTATTGCCGAAAATAAGTAAAACATTTTTATTTTGTTTAGTTTGATGTAAATGAAATGATACTACAAAAACGACATGATGGTAATTGTAGGTTGTCCATTACACTAACGGCATTTTTCTCGTTCTGTTCACACATTTTACGATTTGGATTGCGGTGTAACTAGTGACCATATCAGCAAATTCACAAATATTGCACATCTTTCATCCGATTGGTCATCACTAACGCGTGCACGGGAATGAGGCGAGGCTACACTATTCAATCAGAGTCAAATACTGCTGCATAGCATTCTTTACGAGTTTCACTCCAACATTATGCATACAGAGTTCTATGCATTCTGCAGAGAATATAATCAAGTGCATTTCATGAACCAAAATCTTATACATTATTGGCTGGTATTACACATTATACATTAATCAACCATCACATTTAGATGTGAATGTATATCGAGGAACTTTTGGATTTTTCTTTGTGGAAAGTTACACATGTTACACATGTTCTCTACCATGTTTGCGGTTGTATTGTGGATATATTAGCATTATGTGGGAAATTTTACTTCATAAGGGAATCTAAGTTTGTGTTTAGGGATTTTTTAAAGGAAAGAAAGGCAGTTTATTTTTTCATTTTAGAATAATTGAATTTTGAAGGATTTCAAATTGTTAAAATATTACGATCGTAGAAGAGTCAATATTGCAAGTTAGCTAATAATTTGCTTTGAAAATCATTCAAGTAGAGAAAAATGTTTTAGAAATTGACTCACTCTTGTGCATGGACTCATACGTCACGCGTCCAAATGGGAAAACATAAGGATAAAGAACCTATCTCGAAATATTTGTTTGTCGTCGATGAAAATAAATGACATGTACTTAATCATGTGCAGATTGATTTCTAAAGCCATAACGGTGAGTGTCCCCAGTGGAATGTTTGAGATAAGAAGCAATGATGAAATTCGAAGCGATCCTACAGTATATCTACCAGTATGTGTTTTCATTTTTCGAACACTATTTATTTTAAAGGGAAAAGTGCAACGAATTCCCAACGTTTTACAGGCAACCTCTTCACTGTGTCATTACTAAAAGATAAACACACGCACACACAGCTCCACGTTTTTTTTATATATTTTGCTTTCATTTTCTTTTGAATTAGTTCCCTTTAACTCCTTGCAGCAAGCTGTGTATCACCATGAAAGGAATTTGAGTATGTAAACCCCTTTTTATTCCTTTACAAGAAGATGACGTACAGGTCATAAGCCTTCAAAACTGATGATGGCTCACAAATAAAATTCTGTGACATAAAAGGAATTTGAGTATGTAAACCCCTTTTTATTCCTTTACAAGAAGATGACGTACAGGTCATAAGCCTTCAAAACTGATGATGGCTCACAAATAAAATTCTGTGTATATAGGGCAGCATGCTGATATCCGAAGTAATACTTTACGTCAACCATGAACAAAGAATACAACGAGGGATATAAACGTTGGATGAAAATCTTAAGAAGTATTAAAGCTGCGAAAAGATCCTACATTTTTTGTGACAGTCTTCTTTAAAAGGAAACTATGAACTTATCATTTAAGGTTCATTTGAGTTTGTACCGTAGTAAAAAAGTAATATCTTTGCTGACTTGTGAATACTTGCAATCATATGACATGTATACACAAAGCTTGTGTGTTTAGAAAATGATAAAGTCAATGAATTAGAGACTTTTTACAGTAGTAAAAGAGAGAATGTACGCATACCTATGCATGATATGTGGATCTAATAAATGAATGAATTTCTCTTACAAGCTAAAGCAACAATATTCGGTCGGCTTGTGTCATGATGAGATTTGTTGGTGAGGGTGGATATTTGAGATTCAGTTCATGGATCTTAGGAGGCGTTCATTACTACTTGGCAGAGGAAAAGTTGTACAGAGTTGAACATTGAAGTACGCCACTTGAAGGATGCCTTATAAGGCACCTCTGACTTCCTTTCAAATGATTTGGACACCTACCTTTCAAAAAGGAAAAAGTATATGCTCAACAGAGTAATGTATCTACTTGGGTACACTGTAATACAATGCGGATAAATATATAGACAGATATTAATGTTCAAGTTGACCAGATAAATACGTCAAGGCACACTAACATAGGAAAGTTGCATTGCACGTGCCACATAGGATCGATACTGACTGATTGTGAGTAAAATTAAATGCATGAAACTTCATCATCAAATTGTCACTAAACTCAAAAGCTAAGGAAATTAAATTAAATTCTGAAAATACATAATCATAAAAGAGCAAGTAAATAAAGTTATTAAAGACAGCTTCGAATTTCTGTTTTATGTGCCCCAAAATCTTTTATTGGAACTTCAATAATTTTTTATTGAAATCAGGAGTAGTTTTACGTTTGATCCGATTTGCAATTGCAAACAGAATTACTCACCAGCATAAATATTATGGTAGCCGTAGGTCGATAAATAATGCTATTTTACACTTTGAGAAAAGTCGGTGCCATATTCGTGCATGTACGAATTGGCTCTTTAATTTTCATTAATTACCACCTTATTAGGATCAAAAGGTAGAAAAAACAGAAGTCTTTTGTACTCCGTTAAAATCTTACTGATTCATTGAGAGAAACATGAAACGAACTCATCCCTCTCCTGCCTCTTTACACATTTTCTGTTTCTGTCCAAGTTCAAAAGGCCCATGGATGTAAATGGGAAAGTTACGTCACTGAGTCACCTTACCATTTAAAGAAAAGAAAAGTCAGGTACGAGAGAAGTAAATAAAATAAGTGAGTAGGTAAGTAGGGTTCTTCTTTGATTTCTTGATGGAACGTGAATGGATTTGGATCATCATCATTCCAAACGTAAACGATAAAAGGGAACTCTGACAACTACTGTGAGTGAGTGTTCATACATGGCGTTTGGAATATTGAATGAAAAAGTACATCTGTAGATATTTCCTTACACAGGAGGACTTACACAAATGTTCGTATCGTGCGTAAAAATTTATATATGGAAGCGATGAGATAACACAAAAAGTGACTAGGGCACGTGCATCATCATCCCAGGCCCTATCCCAACAATTCGCCCGAAATGGGAAGGAACCTTGACATTAAAATATTATGATTCTCTTTATAAGTTGAAATGTCCATAATACCACAACTAGACTCATATCCCTTTATATGGGAGATGAATCAACTCACGGAGAAAGTTATTTTCTTTGGTTGTTCACTAACTGAATTCCAAAGGAAAAATTTATTGCAAAATGGCAAAACTCCAAAATATTTCTTTTGAAACTTGCAACCAATCCAAAGGAAAATATTTTTCAAGAATATTTACACAAAAAAACTCGTCCTACTTTTTTGTTTCAAATTACCCTGTTTTCGTTCTCGGATAAAGTGTAGAGAATCACGGTTGACTAAAGTAAAAACTTTGAAAATATTCTTCACGGCCATTGGCAATGTTTTAATAGTATTTATAACATCCCTCTTCCACTTTCCATACTTCACATCATTTTTTATTCATCGCTTCATTTAAATAAATTTCCTTCCAGCGACTGTCATATTCGTGACAGGTTGAAAAGAAAGGATGTGCAGTAAATGGTGATTTCCCCCTGTTTATTCTACTTCTTGTTGTGAAGTAGCCAACAGGTAAAGATATACAATGTAGGAAAGTCTAAAAACATTCGGTTTAGTTCCCCTTTGCACGTGACAGGCACAAGTCAAAACTTACAAAAGGATGGAAAACCTAGTTTATACCAGTTTTTGGACGGTGTGGCTTACTGAATTTTCTGTTTTATGCTTGGTTCGTCATAAAGCATGTAAAAAGCTACAAGATAATTTTTTTACTAAGGAATCTTCCTCAACAAGTCAGCCCAGAAGCGAAACGTTACGCACAAAATACTTGTATGTATGACAGTATTACTTGTTTTCATGTCGGGTGATCGTGAATTACCCTCGTGTTGGTTACGGTTCACTCCTGACAAAAAAATATCCTTAATCCTTCTCGCTAAATCATAAAAAATCAGATTATTATTGCCCGGAAAGATTATTTTGTATGAGTTTCTGAAAAAAACTGATGAAGCATACATACCTGAACATATACTTACTCGTGTAAAATATATTTATGCATAACGTACCTTTTCTAAATTGTCCATCATATTTCGACAAAGAAGTGGAATGCATAACTTCTTTAATAGCCAATAGGGCCGAAAGCACAACGAGTCTGATAAGGTCAAAGACGTGAGTTTTCTTGAGTTGGCATAAGTGATAATTACCAGACAATTCAAGCCCACATGAAGTTTTTTTGTAAAAAGTTTTAAGCACTTCTTTTCATTCTCTTTTGTGAACGTATTCATTATCATTTTTTTCATAATGGAAATTCGTCTACATTTTTCGTTTGATTTGCTCTGCTGATGTTTATTACGAGACTATTCAACCTGAAACACAAAAGTGCATTTACAATCAGTTTGGTTTATAACAAAAAATGAATATGAGACAATGCGGAGAGTGAGCACAAGTCAGGAATCTTCCTTGGGGGTTGTACAATACTTGTGTTTAATGACGATATGCGTTTACCTAAGTCACTCATTATCTTTTGATATTCCTTGCGGCTCCTTGGTTTCTGAATAGGGGAAGGCGAATATGTGAATGATTATGTGGTTGGGTAGTTTTCTGGGGGTTTTTAGTGGAGAATCGTAAACTTTAATTTATTTAAGAATGTGTGCATTTGTGGTCAGCTAATTTTGTAATTAATTGCAATTAACTTAGAATAGCTGTTTAGTATAATATAGGGAATATACAATGAGGTCACTCACGAAAAGAGTTTGTGAGTGACCTTGTACTGATCGTGAGTAAAATAGATAAACAGATTTAAATATAAATTAATATTTCTGGTTGACATTTTGTTGTAATGCTGTATCGAATTGCTAGAAGGAATCATGTTCTGTGTATTCTCACTCATATGCAAGTTTTATTGAGTAGAAGAAGCAAGTTTCCATAAATGAAATTTTCCTTTTGTTGTTGTGTCATTCCTCATGCGTGATTGAGCAATTGCCAGGCTGGGTTAAATACTTGGCATTCGTTGTGCATTACAATCAATGTCGAAAGAAACGATATCTAGTTTTAAAGAATTTCTTGACAAATTGCTGTGAAAACTTGAACGGTTTGCAGTGTGGGTTTATCGTGAAGCATATTACACTTGGACCGCGTGCAACAAATGTCGTACACTATGGGAACTTAACTCACTGTAATAGCTGTCAATCTATAAACCCCACCAAGTTTTATTTTATTTTACATTAATCTACTTATGGGCAGTACTCAAAGAATTGACTGTAGGGTCTTGTCATTGTTTTTTACAAACAGTTTCATGTATTAACTATATTCCATGAAGTAGCCTCTTTATTGACATAACAGAAAGACGGAAACAATAAACAAACATCAATTGCCAAGTATTGCATTCAACTAAGGTATAAAAACGAATAACTTAATAAATTGACATTCATTACGGTAGGCCGAAGAAGTGCGTAGGAAAGGCCAAGACCAAACACGATAATATATTTGCTATACTTGA
>JAHZNA010002685.1:0-14141 GCA_027743935.1 Sinodicranocentrus sp. ZH6
TGTGACAGGGGGATACCCCCTGTTGTAATAAAATTATTGCACTATTGGTTTAGAAATCAAACTTTCGTTGTTAAGTGGAACCAGTCAGTATCGAGACCATTTTCGGTTAGGAATTCGGTCAGACAAGGAGGGATCCTGTCAGCTTACTTCTTTGCCGTATATATTGACGACCTCAGTAAACGTTTGACAAGGCAACGCACACACACCTAAACGCACACATTTGCCTTCTTACATCTAGTATCTACGCGCTAAAAAAGCTTTTAAAAATTTGTGAACAATTTGCATCTTGGCATGATCTCCAATTTAATGCAACAAAGACTGTGTGTCAAGTTTTTGCCCCCAGTACTTATGACCTAACGCGACCCCTTATTAAATTTGGTGGTAAAAGCTTGCAGTGGGTAGATACGGTAAGGTATTTAGGCTATGATATTAACTGTAGAGACAGAGACATGCAAGAGCTTTCAAGGAGGAGAAGAGAACTCTATTGCAAAATGAACCAACTTTGTACTAAGTTTAGATTATGTAGCAAAAATATTCGTTTATATCTATTTAAAACTTATTTTTCATCAATCTACTGCTGTAGCTTATGGGTTCCAACTAATGTGAACAGTGTACGGAGTGTGGCAGTCAGGTACAATGATGCATTTCGATTGCTAATAGGTTATTCAAGACGGTTCAGTGCGTCGAAAATGTTCTGCGATAACAGAATGAATGATTTTTATGCAATGCGTCGCGCAGCTTGTTTCTCACTTTTGAACAGACTTGCGTCTAGTGATAATGATATAGTGATTTCGATTCTGTATTCCAATGTCTTTAAGAGTTCTTCGATATCAAAAGTGTGGCGGGAAACCTTATTTAATATAACCTGATGTATTTTTTTTCTCCATAAACTAATGTGAACTTAATTTCTTTTTTTTACCTCTTTAGTCTCTTAGTCATATGGACTTTTGTCAAGCGCTATCTGTTTGTACTCATGAAAAGTCTGCAATAAAGTCTTAATAATAATTAGTCCAAAAACTAATTTTATATTGTTTTTTCTTAGATGGCCCAGGATTGTTACGAAATGGTTAAGCACTGCATTTACGAAAATAAACTTGTAGACTGCAGAGAGATATTTCGGCCGATCCTTACTAACATTGGGAATTGTTGTGTGTTCAACATGATACCGTTAAGTCTGCTCATAAAAGATTTGTAAGTTTGGAAGTACCTTAAATAAACACTGAAGCATTTGACAATTTAGTGTTCTCTTATTTCTAGCAATGATGGGAGAGATGCTACCATTGAAAGTCAAATATGGAAGATATCTAATCTAACCGCGACGTCAGAGCACTTAGTATTCCCACCACCAAGTGAAACTGTGGTTGTAGGTGACAAACTTCATAATTTTCCCATATTTAGGCAGAAATACACTCATCCATACTTTGGATTGTCTATCGTGTTGGAACCAGATTTGAAAAATTATTCTAGCTGCCGCACCCTTAAACGTAAAAGTAGAAAATTGCTACTCTAATGAAATAGCAAAATGCATAATAAACTTTTTTACATTTCATTTTTATTTCTTTTTTCAGAGGTTGACCATTTTCTGGTGGGTTTTGCAAATGCAATGCAGTTTAAGATATTTAAATGCTTTATAGAAATGCAATTATTAAATTTTAATCCTGTAATTGCAATATTTTGCGACAATTTACCTAAAAACAGGTTGGACTCTATTCACCATTAGGTTTTCCAGATATGATTAAAAAAACGTATAATGTTTACAAAGGAACGGAAACACTTGTCCAAATAAATCCCAAAATTATAATCGGAGACAAGTCAATCAAAAGATTTCCTGTGGTAAAATTTCTTTTTGTAATATTATGTTACATAACGAAATATCTCTTAAGAAACTTTTAAATAAACTTTCTTTATTTTGAAAATGTGATGTAGAACAAACGAAAATGCTATTTTGACGATGAAGTTGAACAAATTTTAAGACATCATACGAAGTACACGATGAAAAATTGCATGAATGAATGCTTTGCGGAAATTCGGCAGTTTTTGTATTCATGTGCTCCTTACTATAATATCTCAAGTATGAAAAACTTTTACATCTAAAATTGTCACAAGTAATTTCTGTGAACCAGTGTAATCGTTGTTTTTTGTATTGATTTTATCCATGCAAACAAGAACTAGCAAATCAACGATATTGCACTCTTAAAGAATTATTTGATAATGAAACACGTAAGGAATTAATTATTTTAAAGAGGAAAGGAATTTTATTTTGTAAATGTTGGCTGTTTCAATGTGCATAAACTAAGGGGATTGATTTTTCAGAGAAACATTTACACATTTGTGATCGCTGCCGTCTACCTTGTACGGATATCACATATAGAGCTGATTTAACGGTTCTCCCCTTCAAAAACGAAAGCTTGGACGTATGGATTAATGGTGACCACCATGTTAACAAAAGCAGGTGAATTTTCTATTTTAAAGTATGTTTAAAATGTAAACTTTTTTTAACAACTAATTACACTGTTTTTAAAAATTTCGTAGTGATGCGGCTTTAGTTCACTTTAGTACCTTTGAAGAGTTTGTTTATCCAGCTCGACTTAGGAAAGAAATGTACTCTGTGATTGACCTAATTTGTAAGATTTTCCTTTCTACTCGTAGTTATGGTTGAAGGAAGTTAAACGTTATGTGCATGAAAACAAATCTGATGTAATTTACTTCCAGCAAGTGCAGGAGGTCTTTTAGGTTTGTGTATGGGGTTTAGCATGCTCTCTATTTTGGAAATATTGTACTACTTCACTATTCGTCTTTGTTTCATCTACCGACAAAAATATACTCAGAAAATCAGTTCAGAAGAGGATGCGGATGATGATGAAGTATTGTCTTCTGAGAAAAACGAACAAAATCGAAACGCAGAATTGAGGTCAAAGAAGGTAAAGCATTGTAAAAGAGTTGGTAAACGCCCAGCCTTGGTACGCAGACGCTCAGTCTAGAATATACTGGCTTTATAATTTTTTTCTTAAACTTTCTCACACATTAATCTCAAGGTAATTACATCTTCAACACCAAACGTGGTAATATTTGGACGATACTTATGCTGACTTGATGTGGCACATTTAATTGTTTAACATTATTGATGAATACATCACTTGAATTATTTATTGTTTTCATTTTCCTTCAACCTCGATAAAGCTTTCAATTGAATAGATTTTAATTTTTGCCGACATAAAATAACTGGAGAAAATGTATAAACTGTGAACCTTCCAATTTTATGCAGTTTTGATGGAATCACTATTAATATCGTAAAAATACAACACCAAACCTGACGCAAATTGTGAACGATTTAAAGTAGAGTGTAATTAATAGCTGTCAGAAATTATTAATTCAAATTGGCAGACTTAAAATATATTGAATAATAAAAAAGGAAAATCCACACCAAGTTGTTTAAACGGTAGAGCGTGCTTTTTCCCTTCTTATTGGAGTCCTTCCGTCCTTCCCTCCCACAGTTTTTTTAAAAGGATAAAGATACTATATTGAAAATTTTGAAGCTTTATAATCAACCTCTGTTCACTTATTCTTCAAAATCATTAACAGTCACTGGATCAATTTTTGAGTGTCGTAAATTACGAAAATGATTCACTGGAAGCTGATGACTATCACTTCCCATTTAATTGTTACGTTGCACATGTTCGCCATTGCTTGAAGAGACTCTGCCCTAATCACAATAGCAGACTCAATAGCACTTAAATCATTATAGATAAATCATTAAAAGATCCCATGGAAGTTGTGTTTATAGACCGTGACAGAAGTTTACCGCAGCATGAAAATTCGACCTGAAAATGCAAATTTTTTTACGTTCCATAAAATTCTGGGCAAGTCATTTGGGGGGAAGGGAAGTTGTATACAGCCACCCGTTGCCTCTGTGGTATTTCCACTATTCAGTGTAACCTAGCTTTTCTATCAAGATGAAACTACCCCTAACTTCATGACCCTTTAGTCTCTGATCAGATTAAAACTGCCTTATTTGTATCTTTCTTTTACCATATAGCCCGAGACCTTTTTTATCATTCAGTCAACGCTGATAACGAACGGGTGCTTCATTTTGCACCTTAAAAAATAAGTTGGTTGTTTGTCCGACAATTTGAATTGTAATTATGCTCCGGATTCAACTGATGTTATACGTGGAGTGTTGAATGCTCATCCGCAATCTACATATAAAACTTAATCGACTTGAATTTTTGCGTGATATTGTTTTTCTTGGTGGCTAAACAACTCCTAATGCAGTTTAATCATTTACTGTAAACGACACTACATCCGATGATACTAAAATCAGTTGTGTCATCACATTTAAAACCTGCAGAGTTTCGACTCAATGTCCCCAGTATGACAACGAATCTGTACATCCCACCCACATCTTTGTTCTTCCAGAAAGTCAACGTCTTAATCTGCAAAGGTAGGAAGAGGAGGCATTGTGTTCGTTGTGGACTCCGTCAGCCCCATCATGAATTGCATACATTCAAATTGGATGATTCTTCAGCATCGTCAGATTTAGCCGTCTTCTCGCCCAAGATGGAAGATGATTTTTTAGAGCTGTATGTACACTCAACTATTTAAAATGTCTCGCTGTTACCAGAACAAGCTGGTTTTCAATTTCCACGAGTCATAACTGGAGAGCTAGATTATGGCTGTACTGCTATTACACATCCAACCAACTCCACATGATTTATGGTCTTGGTTGCGGTTGTTGTTGTTGAGCGTAAGACAATAAGTCTAGATCTTTCTGTGACAGCTTTCAACACGCTGATTCAATAGCTCTCGTTGTTGTATAGTTCAACATTTTCACTTATTCCATCTATCAACAAGCGCCGCGATTGTTTGGCTAAAAAATGCCGAGGTACGATGTCATATTGATGAAATTTATTTTTTTCACAAACACTGGTAAATTCGTACTAATTCCATATTATAATATTCAAATCGCTTGTATTTAACGAATTTAATTCAATGAATTCAAATGTATTTGATTCAAAAATATTTTATATTAAATATTATAATGAAACTCAAAGTGGATTTTAGACTTCATATAACACTTCAATTAATGAAAAATTACACATTAATTTAATGTAAATAAAAAGTATACACATTGTATGATTATTACAATGTTTAATTCATGTTATCATCATCGTTCATGATTCACAATATAAATTATCTGTGCCTAATAGTTAACCAAACTTATGATCTACAGTATATAATGTTCTAAATATACCCCATATTATAATTTTTATACACAGGACTGATTATTTATAAGAACTTTCTCTACTAGAAGAAAGTTAATTCAGATCCGCTAATACATGATATGAAATTGCTGAAATTGCTTCATAATTAGCGTATTTATTTTAGATTATAAGAATTTAGAAGCGTAGATGAGCACGATTTAGCTACAAAAGTTATTTTGAATTGTGTTTATCTCTAGTGAAAGATTGTAATTATAATAACAACGAAGTCGATAATAACCGACTTCCAGTTACGAATATATCTGTCACTGTAATCGAAACTATGATTAGTAAACATGATTAGTAAATTACAGATATTTTAAACAGGTTTGACCATATATACATAAATCCATATATCAATACAACATTACACACCCTACTTAATTAACAGAGCTTACAGTGACAATCAGGGCCACGAAATGTAGCAGATGTCATAACATCAACCTCAAAGTTAGCAAACTGTAAAAATAGATTATCTAAGCAAGTATTACAACATAAAACAACAGCAAATTTCTTTTTCTTCTTCTTTCTTGAACTCAAGACGTGCTGAACATTTGATTCGGATCCTATCTTCTCCATAAGTGTTGTTAGACTCGATGAGAGGTGTCGTAACCTGATGTCGTTGGACAAGGCAAATCTAACAGCGGCATGTAAAGATGGCTTGTCTTCCTCGACAGTCGGCTGTTAAAAACAAATGACTTCACGCATCAATGTGAAAAAATCATTATTAATGAAGCGTGTGAAGTATGCACCATATACAATTAAGAGATACAGTAATTCAAGTTTGCATAATACACCAAATTTCACATTAAATGACTATAAATCTGCCCATTTCAGTTACATATCTATGGGATATGCAATGCATCTTGCATTCAGTTACTCCATGCGGGGGAGAATTCCATCCGTAGCTATCAGTAGACCCAATGGCCATTCACACTTAAAATTTAAAGGATATGCATATAATAATGAGTGAAAAATGATAGTACCAACGAATCACTTACAAATAAAATTCGACAATGCAATCCCTAAAACTGGTCTTCCATGTTTTTCATCAAATATAGCTTCTACAACAGTCCTTCTTTCCAATGTTACGGCTTTAATCTCCAAACCAAAACATCTAACTGATGATAATCCATATATATTTAGCAATAAGTTAGTTATAAGTACGCAAATTCAATGTATAAGCATCTAATATATACCATATATTAATATGTTTGCAGATTGCTTACCAGTTAATGAAGATGCAAGGTTTTGAAAGCTCTCTTTTGAAGACAGGTAAGGATAACTAATAAGCAAGTCACCAGTAAGTTCATTATCATTTTTCCATGATACGTCGTCAAACGCACGGTAATTACGAAGGTGCTTACCTGACTTTTCCTGGGTTCACAATTCTCAAGCACCAATGAGTCAAATGAATGTTTTTCAATTACTTTTAGATATTCAGATGGATAGACAACTAAGCTGTTTTTATGTGGAGAATAAATTTTGCAAATCGTACACGCTCAAGCGACTCACTCACATCGTCAACTGCACTCTCTACAGCCTTATATGGGAGCAATCTAAGAGAACGCTCACCAGATGTACTGATCACCAGATCATCAAATTGCCTCTCGTTCTATAAAATGTGTATCAAACTGAGGTTCGTACATATTAGATTTTATAATTGATTTTGTATCTATAAAAGGAGCAATTTGCTGCTGGGAAGTGGAATATACCGTAACGATAATATTAATAGCAGCCGAAAGTCGATTCACAACCCTATCAATCCGATTATATTATATTAATTATCAAAATCAAATGTATCTATCAAAATGTAGAGCATATTAGTTAAAAATCACATACAGCGACACCAAATAGGTAATACAAAAATGAATAATACGTGTGTACGTGTATGTGTTAGTACATGTTATGTTATTGCGATTCGTTTTCATGCATGACACATACTGCACTGCACAAAGATATATCTGGCATTGTCGATATATTTAGTCACCTTTTAGACACTGCCACACTCACTGACTCTCCAGCATAAGACCCAAGTATTTCACATTGAATATATTTCCCGAAATGGGTAGTATCTTCGACCATAGAATACAGCAACTACAAATCAACATGGTTCATTTTAGCTGTATACTCAGTAAAAATTTGACAGAAAACTCAGATGACCTTTCAAGGTTTCCAGTCGAGTTAAGATTTACACATTCATATTCACTAAAATTAAGTTTGAATTATAATATCAACTAACTATATACTTTAGCAATTTTCAAGGATAATGTCAATAAAATCCAATTTTAAATCAAAACTTTCCGCCATGTGTGAAAAACTGCTGTAAATGGCCAATAAATAATGAATGAAATAATAATTACAATATAATTTCAAAATATAACTGATTTAATGTCATCTTAACAGATACAGTAAAATATTTTGAAGGACCAATAATTGTTTGGGAGCTGCAGAAAAATTGCAAATAAAGAAACAGAATCAACAACTTAGTTTGGTTATTATCGTGACCCCGACTAAGGTTGACGTGGTGAACGAGTCAAAAGAGGAACAACATACAGGCACAAACATGAAAATCACAGATATAAGCTACATAAATGATTTTTCTTTCTCGGCAAGATTCCAAACCCAATATCCATAAAAATTATTTTGATGGACGGGTCCATATCTAGTACAGGGCTACATTTTATCTTTAACTCTAGACGTAAACCAGAACAGGTATTCTTTCATATTTCATACCTCCCAGTATCAAGAGTACATACTTCAGAATTTGACCGGGCTTTCTTTGAGAACGTGAACACATTATCTATTCGGATGTTAACGGTTATCAATGTCAGAAGGGATACCACGATATTATATGATTTTTATCGACCAACGATATGCTAACCTCGTTTTTCTAAAAATTGACACGAGCTCTACAACAAATAGTTCTTATTCTACTTACCTACAAGTCGGATCTCTGTGAGAGTTTTTTGTCATTCTCTACTCTGCAATTCATAAAAACAAAGTGTACAACGAGACCACTGAAACAAGAGCGCTCACTAACTCATTTTTTAGATACCAATCGGTGTCCTTCATATTATAATCCTTCATTTTGTGATAAGATCTATTTTGCAACAATCCAGCTATCACCGGGAAACTTCAGTTTTTGGAGACTTTTATTCGAGTTAAGAACATTGCGCCTCGAGTTGAGTTATATTGATTTTGACCTCGACACTCGTAATTTCGGTACTAAATCACCTTCCTCTCCTCGGTTGCATTTTCGAGCTCCTCGCTACGAGTAAAACATTAAATTATTTACTTCAAGGTTCTACGTCAAGTAGTTTACATTTTGTTCAAAAATTTCTGCGTACCCATGATTTCACACATTCATACACCACAAAATTTCTAATTTCCCCATAAATCAGGAACCAATCGTTGTACGTGATTGAACCAAGCATTTTCGAGCTCCTCGCTACTGGTAAAACATTAAATTATTTACTTCAAGGTTCTACGTCAAGCCGTTTACGTTTTGTTCAAAACTTTCTGCGTAGCCGGGATTTCACCCCTACGTACACCCCAAAATTTCTAATCACCCCCTAATTCAGGAACTAATCATCGTACGTGATTGAACTAAGCATTTTCTAGCTTCTCGCTAAGAGTAAAACATTAAATTATTTAGTTCAAGCTTCTACGTCACGACTGACTGACTCGTATACTGGGAATTGTGTTGGGATAATTTGGATTACATGGATTACAAACTCGTATGATGAAAATCCTATCCGATTAGTACAAACACGCAAATCTACTAGTTAAAATCTACTTTATTACTGATTTTCTTCCCTTTTTGGGAGTGTGTACGTATCTTTATCAGTTATGAATCTAGAGACCATCTTGAAAAACTTGAAATATATCTGGTGTATCTTCTTTGCCTAAAGTAGATCTAGTCATGATAGATACAGCCTAGCTTGATTTTAAAATCTGTGAAAGGGTCTATGGAAATTGGTCGGCCCGCTAGTAGTATTCGTGAGGGATAACGTTCTTTTGTTTTTGTCTTTGAATTGATGTATCGGACTAGCTATACTAGGGATTCTGACATTAGTTTAAAGTGGTACCCTTTGGACGCTGCTCGGCTAATCTCAAATTCTCGTCAATATCATGGATGGATAAGCAGTAAAACGAGTTAGCGGTATTTTAATATGAGTATATCATTTCAAATTATTTGTACTTTTTTCACTTAAAATTATTTATTTTTTACTTATGTTTGCCCTAAAAAAGAACTTCAAAATGAACGAAAATTATAGAACAAAAAATTCTGATCCCGATCCTGAAAATCAGATAATCCCAACAGTTGAGATCCTTTTGCTATTAGAGTTAATGAGAATGGGAGAAACGAGTAAGTAAATCATTTTTTTGTGTGAAAATTATAAAAAATTAAAGATCCTTAAATAATTAATTGCAATTTTATACCTTGGTGGAAAATGTTCTTATTCTATTTCAGTCCCTTTTTATCTTCATGCTTGAGAAGTAAGAATAATTTTACTCATCTTTTAATTATTTTTTTCATGTATATGTGTTACTCTAATATGGTGAGGTGAAAGATTTGCAGGCTTTTGTTACTTTTTCCAAACTGCCAGCGTTTATTTAGTCAGAATTAAATGTAAAATGCTTATACCTTTTTTTGTAGTCCCAATCTGCCTCCTTGGAGAGAATAGAGACACCAGAGTTGGATAAATAGAAATATCTTCTCTTTTTCGAAGACTTTTCTGACTTACCTTTTCGTCGCATTCTCTGTGTATTCCGAGGAGATGGGAAGAAAAGAAAAAAATCCATTGCGAGGAAATAATTCTACTTTTCTCTAATTTCTCGGAATCTTCCCTTTTTCCTAGCTAAAAAAAGCTACACAATTGAGGCATCATTTTATGTGGCATCCATGCCCAGGTCCGTGCTTCTGTCACGAATATCTGGATAGGGAAAATAAAGAACTGTCGAGAAAAAATCTATTGCACAACACCTTTGATATTTTGCACCACACTTCCTCCACGTGGATTTCTCATCCTTTCTGGACATCACTGGACAGCTCAAAGAATATTCCAGTACCTAACATGCTGTTCCAGAATATTCTTCTACACTGAAAGAACATTTTCGACAACATCGTTTCAAAAGTTCCACGCAACGTGCGTCATTTCTTCTCCATCCACCATCTCAACTACCTGAAGACATCTATATTTACCTTATTAATTTATTAATTTATTTTACTTTAACATTAGTTTAGATTAGAGTGGTTTCATATAAATACCCTCAGCTTTGTGAACATGTTATATCATTGTAGATTTGGATTTTAAATAAACTCTTCGTTTTTTACTCGCTCTCTCTGTCTCAACTATTTGGGTTGACCCCAAACAGTTTAAAATGATTTTTATTTCCCACTTACTGCATGTAGCAAGCAACTGCAATAGCTTGCAAGACTGGATTTTTAGAGATACTCTTTGGTACACAGTACAGTACTGTATGCTGTATGGCAGAGTACATATAAATTATGCTGTATATCCTATTTGAAAAATTACGTACGGTTACAGTGGAAAATAACATTTTGAATATAAATGTCAAGCTTTCGAAGTTTTAATATTCCTTCATCATCAAGACAAGAAAAATAGTTATGATTAAACAGGTTTTATGAATAACTACTTTCATAAGATGTAAAAATAAGTATTTTGAAATTAAATTAATTAATGTCACTATGCCATAGAAGTCATAAAAAATCTTTAAGAAATATAGACCATACATGGTTTAATTGCATTCCACTATCCAAATTCATTACACACAAAGTATAAAGGTATTATGCTGTATATTCTGTAAAAATTTATTTATTCTTGCATTCTGTCCTAACTGGGGTATTGCACATCTGTTTTGTTTATGTTCTAGATGAGTTAGTTCTTTCGATGTACGGAGAAATTAATGAATAAATTTTGTTCCTTTTAATTATCACTGAGGCTTTAAGATCATAACCATCATGTTTTTCTTCTAGACAGAAGTATTTATTCATTTCAAGAATAGCACAATGGCATGGTAGTAATTTAAATTGTTTTGTTCGAAAATATATATATGAAATACGCAAAATTAAATTCATAGCTTTAACATAATATACCTATGTAGTTTAATGCCGAAATTCCAAGTCAGCTTTTTGACTGGTCCGGAAGTATTTGAAATTGAGCCAAACAGCAATATTATTAAAATGATTGACAGAGTAGATGATTAGCCAAGCTAAAAGTAATAGCTGGTTGGGCAGTTATTAAAATAATGGACTATGAAGGTAGATGATGTCTCGATAGTAATTTAAATTTATTTGTTTGAAAAGATTTTATACGTTAAAAGAAAATTTCAATGCTCTAACATTGTGTACCTAAGTAACAAAATGCCAAACACGGACTCAGCCACACACATATCCGTCAATCATATACTTTGACCGACCATTAAAAATACAACTCACTTGTTCCAAGCTTACTAAAATGAAACAAAATATCCTACAATAAAACCTTATTTAATGATGTCTAAACTAGGCTACATGAAATATCATTTCTGGTGAATTTAGAGACGTAGATTAAGAATTAGAATTTCGTATGTGTGAAAAGAAAGTTTAGTTGATTAATAAGAGATTTATACTAAAAATTTATATTAAGAAAACACGGTGAAGCACTTGGAATTTTTTATTTTATACAAAACTAAAGCATATAAATTAGACATGTTTTGTATTTAATCTTTGGAAAATTTCTTATCACTTTTAAACTATGTGGCTGTTACTTTTTTGCCGCCATGTACTTCAGTAATTTTACATGTATTAAAGCTTAATGTAAAACAAAAAAATCGTATTAATATAAAAATGTAAGAAATTTAAGCAAATTTATTAATAAGATATGTTTTATTTTGAATGCTTTAATTTTCCATAAAAATATAAATTTTCACTACGCTAATTTAATAGGAGTTTCTAGTATAAATTCTCTCATAACTCATCCATACTTGCGGTTTTCAGGAAACCAAGTTCGGACTCGTGATCTACGTCTTTAAATCCACTATAAATATTAATTCTTTTAGCCTAGTTAAGGCTTTACCAAAATATATTCGTTTGTATTGCGTTTTACAGGAAACCAAGTTCGGACTCGTGATCTACGTCTTTAAATCCACTATAAATATTAATTCTTTTAGCCTAGTTAAGGCTTTACCAAAATATATTCGTTTGTCAGTTTGAGTTAAGTTTTGGCCACGCAATTTAAATAAATGGTCGTCGTGATAATTAGCCAATTGAGCTGTTTAAATTGGGGTCCCTTTAGCCCAGTAAAAATATTATACCAAGAAGTACGGAAGTAAAGTAGTAACATAGTTTTGTAAAAGCAGCAATTACCTAAATCTTTTTGTGTCACGAATTGAATTTAAATTGCTACTAATTAGTTTAGCATATTTTCTATAGAATCGCACACTTGCTCGGAAGAAATTTAAAAATTTTTGTTTGAAAATAATTATTACGTTAAAGAAAATTCAATGCTTTAACATTATGTACCTACGTGGCTAAAATCATAACTCTTTCCACGTAAGCTTTTTGACGATCAGTCCAACATTTCTACTCGACACAACTCCTTCGTCATCAATGCTGGTGTTAACAGTCATCAACAGTATAAATGTAAATATTTTGAATTTACTATCTTACACAATGGAATTCACGAAATTTACACCCTCCTATAGATGATAACGACATTGTGGCTTTCTGTTTTTTTTTCAAAAACGAATAAATTAAACGCACATTTTAGTTACTGCCAAATGAATATCAAAAGCCAAAAATAAGCAAAAAACTACAAATTAAAAGGGATTTATCAAACATGTTGAATGTCCTTTTTTGAAGATGGGCTTACGATAAGTGCGACATTACCCGATATTCTGCTAAACTTATGCATGATGCATACCATCAAAGACCTCAAAGGTTTATTAATCAAGTTAAAAGTTATTAGTGTTTATAGTCTATATATGGAAAATGGAGTATCATCTGATATTTATTGTATTCAAGAATAAACTCGTACTTGAAAAAGGTGCACAATCCTTTTAATCTTGGACAGCTTACTAATTCGCTTGGACCCTTAATGTTTACAAAATATCGGTATTATGTTAAAGTGATAAATTAGTTGCTCCATAATCTGTTTTGAAGTGCTCAAGATCTGTCAAAGAAACCCTTCTAATACACATTTGAAAAGAAAACCAATTTCATAGCTAGTATGGAATCAAAAAATATTTTTATTTTACTTTTTACTTTGTTCAACCACTGCAGAACTGAACAATTTTCATATAGTTATCGTCGACTTGTGTCGATTCCGAATTTCAATCCGAACGACTATAATGCAAACTACTATTATTATAAGATCACACCCAAAAGACCGTTTTTAGATAAACCATTCCACCAACTCGACAACCTACACTTGCTCATCAAAAACTTTCCCAATCGTCTTGTGATCGTTCAAAACCCGCAACAAATTGACTTTCGTCCTAGCTTTAGCATTCCAATTATTTTATTGACAAGAAAGTTTCTCATCTTTAAAGTAACTATAACGAAAGTAAACGAAACTCACCAATGGATATATTCTCCTGTCTTGAAACCCTTTTTAAATCGATCTCAAGAGGAAGCCATTTTAAGGATGAATGAAACAAATTTAAAGGTGAAATGCACATCCACCCTGTTTGACGAAAATAATTGTGTAGAATTGGACTTTATAAAATTATCTTCTCTTTCTCGACCATGGAACTTTGAATTGATTATTGATCTTTTTCCTCCTGAACTTAACAAATTCAACGAAATCCTAAGTGGCCCTCCATTCAAGTACTCGGCACAAAACAATATAATACAATACAAAGGCACAAATAGTC
>JAHZNA010002686.1:0-11423 GCA_027743935.1 Sinodicranocentrus sp. ZH6
GGCTTGATGGAATTTTAAATGAAAAGAATTTAACTTGGTTTATGCCAACGGTTATTAGAAGGAGGGAGGAAACGAATGTAAAATGAAAAGCGACAGCGGCGGTGGTGGTTCGTGTGGTAGAGGAGAATGTCCACTAAATTCTAGAGATGGTAGATGTACATTTGCATTAATATTGAATTAAGAGAAGAACTAATGAATGAAAACTTTTCACCATTCCATACCCATATTTAGAAAAGACTCATAAGGATTTTATTGCTTGTTTACTAAGGTCCCAAGAGCAATGAGTGAAATGAGCTTGTTACGCTGTTAAAAGTCTGCTGTTTTTGTATGGATTGTTTGTGCAAATGGCTATTCTACATATACCCGGAAAGGGATAGCAGTGACATTATAGTTTAGACTAATTACTATGTGGCTAAATTTGGAGATGGAGATCAGTAAATTCTGATGTACGAAACATCTACATATCTACATGTCTTATTAACAATGTTCATGGAGAGCAAGATTCGATTCCTTATCTGGCGTTGGAATGCGGTAGCATTTGAAAATGAGAGCGAAAATGAGAGTTAAAAAATCTGGAGTACTGTTTATCCTTTATTCCAGACTATCTTGTAAAAGATGGAGTTTTTACTTGATTATCATTGCTGATGATGCATGATATTGAGATTATTAAGTCTAAGTCTTACGGACATCAGACATCAACTGCTTATCTACGACGTACTTAAGAAAGAATCTCAAGCTTAATAATTGCGCTTTAAGTCTGATACGTCCAAACTTTGTCTGTATATAATTATTGAATACTTATGTAGAAGTTGTACGTAGCGTGATTGTGTACTGAATAAATCATTAAAAATTATTACTACATGCATATTGCATTCATATCTTTACCTTTAAGGAATTGCCACAATTCCGACAGAAGACAAAAATTGAATCATCCAACTTGTGGTATCTCGTTGATAATTTCAATTCCACTCCGGTAAGAGGCATGTCCATGCTCAAAATGGAAATCAATAAGACTGCTCAACCCAGTCCATCGGCCCATCGTAGATAGATTTGCTTGATTAGCTAGCACAGCTCTAGTAAATGTCATACAAAAAATGCATACGAAACCAGTATGCGTCTTCAATCCTTTTACGATTTCAGTCACGGTACTCGTATCAGCTTGCACCTATCATACACATCCTTCATTTTCCATTTCCATGATTTAGCAAATTCAATAAACTTGAAAGGCTTTAGCTAATCCACAACTGCCATTTGTGAAAGCGTTCAGGTTTTCATATATATGTTCCTATATTATTGCAAGAAATGTTTCTCCATTTGCACTTTCATACAAAAGATGATGTACGCACACTCAACCACTTAACATTTCATACAGCCGGTTTTTCTTCCACTGACAATCTGTCATCTACTCACTCTACCCACTTCCAAACGACATTGATAAATTGTTAAAAAGGACACACCAAAGATAAACCAAAATTTACGACAATACGATCCAATCAGCTTCTCCGCGATTTTTATAGAAACTCAATTAAATCCATAAAAACCTCCACCACATATTCGTACCGTTTTTTTACCAAACTACTTTCGACAAATAAAAAAAACTAGCGTGAGAAACACACACAGGAAATGCTGCAATGCAATGTTTTCCTCCAATAAAAAAAGATTTGCTCTTCTGTTGACTGTCAAGCTTTGACTGGACGAAGAAAAAGGAATTTTTTGAGCTCAAGGGCTTAGGACATCAACAAGCATGCATGGATGAATGCATCGTCTCTCACCATACGTCCGTGTGAAGTGAGTCGGTGTAAAGAAATGTAAGTACATACATGTACACATGTAAACTTGCATACATCATACAAGCAACTGCTCATTTAGATGTTGTGGAGTGTGTTCATGATGATGATGATGGGTACTCGGTAGTATCTGCAGGCAAGAAAATCCCTTTTGACAAAAAGCGAAAAAGGATATGATGATGGGCTTTTTCAAAGATACACTTTTGAATGATGGTGTGTGCTGCTGACTGTGTAGCTCAACTATGAAACCAATATAATCCATGTAAAAGTATATAAGAAAGGAAAGGAATTTCATTGCTCATTTTTGTTACCTCGTTACAGAGAGTGGCTGCTAAAGGCACGACTCTCGTAGAAAATGCGTTTTCGATAGACTCTTGGTATGTGCACACTATTCTTATGGGTATTTTGTAGCAATGTATCTACATAACACTTACTAAGTTATATATATACATACGATATTCATCTCGTTGACTTTCATTCTTTTGACTGCGCTAGTAAAAAGACGACAGAGAAGAAAAAAACTATGTGCATTGCTTTCCCATTGTTGGCTGTAGGAATGAAATGACTGAAAAGTGTTCTGTTTAGCTTTTGGCTCCTCTTTTCTGTGGCACAGCTATTACAAGAACAGGATGATATTATATGCTATCAAAGCATTTTTACTCACAACAGCCAGCAAAACCATCCATTCGTGATGGTGATAGTTGAGTGTGATGGTGATCCTTAGAATAACAATGCGAAAGGAATTTCTCACAGCCTGTCTGGCCCCATGGACCTCTTTGAATCTGCCAAGAAAGCATCTATTTATCCGTATTTTTACGAATAATTTTTGACTTTCAAATAGCTATAGACGGGGGACAGAATGGATGCGCTCAAGAAGGTAAAAAAAAGATGCATAAGGTGCTCATATGTGAGTATTTGTTTTCTTATTGATGATGATAGATGATGATAATCATAAGGTGCTGGTTAGATTATCGACGCGCCAGCATTTTTTATATATACAATATAATGAAAACGAATAATGGTATTCTGCAGAGATCCATCATTTTTGACGTTATGAAAATTGCAGATAATAATGGAGTGTTGGAAGAACCAAGTCTCCAAAACTTTTTCCCGATGCATCATCATTCAAAATTCAGTGTCCTAGTCTCTCCTCAAGTCCTTAAAAGATGCGCATGAAACTAGCAAAATTAATTGTATAGTATGGAGTTAGATAACAAGCTATCAAATTTGCAATGCCAATCAATCATACTGGTCTGCAGTGAAATTATTGGCATACTATGATCATAAAAATTGTGTAATTGTAACTAATTTAAATGCCAGTTAAATGCTGATGCGTTCATGTACGAATTAAATAAATTAAAAAATATTGAACTGTGTTGATCATAAGAGTTGAAGTTAAGAGCTGGTAAATTTTTATGCTGGTAATTATTAAACGCTCCACATATACTAGGTAAATGGTAGTAAAGGTTGCGTACAATGTAAAGATTAAACTGGAATCTGTGTTATCAAAAGAAATAAAATGTAACGCATAAATTCCACTCGCGTGCCGTGATAAACAAAGACAAATATTAATTTCGATTACAGGGAAATCCGTAGCTGGCAACGCTGCCACCTAGGAAAACTTGTTGCACATACACCGAAGGAATAATCTTGAAACAATTTCCATGCTGTAGTAAGATGCCGCTAAAAAATAAAAATGTAATACAGGCTGTCCTAGTAGACGTCAAAACAACACTCACTGACTTGATGTAAAGATAAATGCGCAAATGAAACTGCGGGTTGACTTCTAGTTCTAGTATCTCATGCAGCGGTATTATAATTATGGGACGTTTCAAGATTTGTCTAGAAACAATTTATTGCAAAGTTTAATGATAACTTTGATTCCCAAATCTGAAATGAAGCAAGAAAGATTGCTAATTGACACCTCCCTTATGTGTCATTGCTAAATTTCCTTTGCTTCAAGCTCAAATACAATCTGGCAAAATAAAAGTCATCAATTCTTGAAGTTTTCAAGAAGAATCGGAGTTTTTTGAGTAGCAACAGCTTTTCCCCCGAAAACAACCATGTTTGGGCATGCTCGTATCCCTCATAGTTTAAAAGGAATTGAGAATGAAACTATTTTTTCACAATGGGTGGTAAAGGTTCATGAATCGCCAGAATCGGTTGTAGCAAGATACACAGTCTATTTTTGTATATCTGGATCCCATTTTTGGGTTTCCGGACCATGACTCTAGGATGCCCAACATTGGGAAGCAGTGCAGAAAACCCCTTACACTGACAGTGCTACATAGCAGTTGTCTGCTGCAAGTTGCAGCTAACTGTAAGACTATATGCAGATGTGTGTTCATTCAGTCAAGTTCTCGCCACACATTGCCATTTATTTCCTTGCTCCTATCTTCGCAGACACACAACCATTTCAAATTCTTAGATTCTCGACCGTATGTCAAAGGACAAATCGGGTTCAGTGAAGACGACGAGTTTTAAAAGCTTGTGAGTTGTGTCGAGCATTCATAGAACAATTTTGCAAGTGGGGTGTACACTCCCCATTCTCAACTGTAGGTTTACCAGTGACTCTGAAAAATCCAGTGGTTTGCCAGAAGGAAGCGTTACTGTAGAAAAGTCGTACTGTACAAATGCTGCAACGGAAATACGATATGCATTGATTCGACAAAGTAGGTATTTACAACAACGACTTCACTATTCATTGAAGTGAGGATTGTAAAACTGGCGTAGTAATGCATGTCAGGATTACAAATTTGAACGTATGAGAACACGCATGTACGCATTACGCACCAACCTACACATCATCATTATGCCATGACTTGGTCCTCCCTTCAGTTTCGCTTTTTGACTGTTCCCTGCACCATAAGGAAAATATATTATTTATACATTATGTGTGTTACATCACAAACATGACAAACGTCTGGAATGCACATTTATTCATGAAACCACTCCAAGAAAGGTAAAAGTCGTCTTGTAGTATACGAAGCAAAGCAAGGACAGCACGAGCGTTTCCTTTGACAAGGGGGAAAATGGCGAGGATATTATTTTCTCAAGCTATAAACTAAATTCAGCCACTCTTCTATTAAACCCAGATGCCAATACAGTGTCTAGTTCGAATCCTAGTAATAAAATGGGAATCCGGCATTTAAGAGAGGTTCACTACTCTCAAAGAATAATAGTACTATGTATAAAAACCTATTTACGATTTTTGTCTAGTACACATAATTTCTAACTTTTCTCTGGGGCTAAGAGAGCAAAAAAACTTACATTCCCTTATTTGGTAATTTCTTGTGAAAACGGCGCAGCCGGAAGTAAAACAGAGCTAACACCAACTTCAGCTAATTTGAGGAGGGATCTGGGCATTGCCTTTTAGGAACGTAGACTGTAGACAGAGTCAATTAAGGTCTTTTAAATTTAATTAATTCCAAAACGTGGAAAATGCAGCAAAGCCACCCAGAATTTGGCAATACGCAGAGAATTATGCCCTTGCAACTTAAACTTTGATCTGCATTCAGATAAAATGGTTTTGATGATGAGTAATGAAATCCAGCTCATCATCTCATTCCACTACCACCTAACAATCCAATTTTGTCTTTAACACATAATCTATTTCAAACTGAATCCAACCCGAGGCTGACAAGAAATGCCTGTCCGTCTGTGTACTACATATTTCTACACGATACGTCACCCACAAGTAATCTTAACATGATCGTCATCATGACATTCTCCGACTCCCACATACACCTTTCATATTCCAAATAAATGGAAGGAAAAAAATTCCGGCAGGAAGCAAGCTCCACACTATCACACTTGCTTTGGAAGTCTAAGCAAGAGATCAAAACGTTGTCTTTTCTTTCCTCCCAAAAAATTCTTTCCACAAGGGGGAGGGGAAATGCATTTTAGAGTATTGCAAAGAATGGACAAGCTCATGCCAGTCGTGGATGCCATACATGGAGCACAACACTAGACCATAGGTTTGTATAGTCATAAGAGAAATTGGAGTAGGGAATTAGGACAGATTAAAGTATCGCTTAACATTGGATGCCTATAATAAAGCCTGCCTTTTCCCGACATGGCTCAATTCTTTCGTCACAAACCGATTCCGGAATACCATTCATTACTCCACATAGTCACTTTGTCAGTTTCAGTTCAACTCGTACTCCAATCATGCTCTTTACAATGCTCGGGTGCTACAAGGATAATGATCAAATCAAGACAAGTCACTCACTACCAATTGTCTAGACAAATAAGAACGCAAAATGGGAGGATGATTACAAATTTATATTTTAGGTAGATTATTGTCCCAATCCTGCGGTGAGTCATATTATATTACTCATCGTAACCACATCGGATATGATTTCCTTTGGAGACTTCAAAATTAACATTATTTTATGAACCCTGTCAAATCAGAGGGATCTGGTGGTTAATAGTGGAAAATTATTGGAATGGAGTAAAGACCACCCGAGAAACTGTGAGTTTTGCGTGCAATTTCAATATCTCATCCAAGCTGTCAGTGAGGAAAGGACGTGAGCTTCAATCAACTCACCCTTCATTCCACCTTTTTGCTCACCTTGCATAAATAACGAGGATAAAAAACGAGCTTATAATATTCAAAAATTGTTGCTTAAAAAAGGACCGAGTTTGATCATATTTCTCTGCAAGATTTTCTCAAGTTTGTTCCCCATATTAAGTCATCACCAATCACCGGCTACGACCGGAGCACATGCTCAGAAAGAAAAAGCAGAGAAAAATAGCTTATCCACGCTTCGTTCTTTGGATATCAGGCGTGGAATTGAGTTTTTGTGAGAAAATGCAGGATGACGACGCTGTATTATGCTGCTGTTGATTATGGTTATTCTATGAAGGAAATGTATATGCTTGGCTAGCTTGTAATATTGGAGGTGGTGGTCTTGTCTCGGGTGTAAGTTAATACTTGCGTCTGGTGGTGAAGTAAGACTTATGCATAATGCATACATAATGTGTGTGTATCGCTTCTCGTACTCAATCACTGTAAGTGTGGTGACGCTATGCAATTTTAGTATAGGAAGAAGAGCAGTGTAATGCTTTGAAGATTTTATATGTGCAAGAAGTACTTGTCTATATGTTTTTTGGATGGCCTTATAAGGCCAAGGGAGGTACAACGGAGGGCGGCTTTCGGTTTATTTTTGGTCTACCCGGGTGAGAAAATATATTAGGGGAACTCTGAGGTTTAAAAAGATTGAGAACCACAACACGCGACCTGATTTCTGATCTCTCTCGCAGTTGAGAAACATCTTCCCTTAGCTTTTGAGGTACTAACTTGTTTTCACATAGCAAATTTGAAGAAAAGTTACAAGTTCTCAAGCTAAAGTAAATGAAAACTAAAGAGGATTTCCATTCCAAATTTTTTCATATTCGTACAAAGTCAATAGTTTTTGAAAAATTAATTCAAGCTTTTAAAAACATTTAATTTGAGAGGAAAAGTTGAAAAATTGAAAGTTACAAAAAAGGATTTTCTTTTGAAATATCTGGAAAAGTGGAGGATTTTACGGAGATTTCACAAAGCAGTCTGGAAAGCAATGGAGGATTTTCGTTTTTTTAAATTTAAACTCAAGTGTGGTCTTTACGGAAGGAGAATAAGTGATAAAATTTGGAAAGGAAACTGAAAAAGTTTTCATACGAGCTTTGAAGCTTTCGATTTACACAAGTGAATTTTAATTTGGAAAGTTTAATTTTTTTGTTTTTGTTTTATTCCTCTTTGATTCCAGTTCGTGAGGTGTATACCCATCAAAACCTATCACAATGTGTGACGACGATGTTGCTGCATTGGTTGTAGACAATGGATCCGGTATGTGCAAAGCCGGATTCGCCGGGGATGACGCTCCCCGAGCTGTTTTCCCATCCATCGTCGGTCGCCCAAGACATCAGGTATGAAGCAGGGCTGAATTGCAAATTAAGCAAGACAGGCAAACCATTCTGTAATATCGTTGAACATTTCTTGAAAACTTTTGGAAAACTAAGTTTAACTTTTAAAATCAAACTATTTCAAAGCTATTACAACTTGTCTGAGATTTTGAGATTCAAGTTGACTTTTTTTTCAAAAACTTCCTTCCCTTTAATCAAATTTATTTCTTTTGTAACATTCCATCAGTAAATTTCATTAGCTCTTTAGTAATTAACCAGACGGAGAAGAGACTCTTAAAGAAAGAAAGCAATTTCCTTATAAGGGAGTGTGGAAGCTATTTTTGGACTCGTACACTTCATACCCCCACTAGAATTTCTGCTCTCATAGGAATAGATGAGCTTGCTAGTTCAAGCTACATTCTTAGTCATATCTTATAATTCGAGTTGATTTCTCATTACGGATAGGAAATTATTTGTAATGCACATCAAGCTGCCAAGTAAACTAGGGAAGGAAGCTAAAGTGAAACGTGGAGATGATAGGTAAACGTGTTCCTGTGTTGAGAAAAGTGTTAGCAGACATTAGCATATAGACATGCACATGTGTGTCTATTAATAGCCCGTGTCGTATCTTATGAAAGGGATTGCGGAAGCTACATCTCTCACTCAATCCGAGTAGTCTTGCCAAACCTAAAGACACATGGGGAGCTTGAGATGTAAACGAATGCAAGCCTACGCATTCTTTTAACGATAACTTAAACCAAGTAGGGGTAGGGATAGAGGAAAAAAATTAGACAAACATTACGGAAATAAAGTTACAATCTTTCAAAAGTATAATGTCTACCCGAATTGGGAACCAGACACCCAAGGCTGGCAATAGAATGTATTACGGGAGGGATGGCTAAGCAAAATGTGATTAGTTTCAGATAGTTTAGCACTCAAAAATAAAGCTGACTAACTTTACTTTACTCTCGAAGGAGAGGATTTTTGTGAGCAACAACGATGTAAATAAAAGAGGGAAAATGGATGACAAAAAAGTAATATGGATAGGAGCAGATGTTTGAGGAGTCATGTATGATGGGATTTTTCTTAAAGTGAAAAATGAGAAGCAGGCTGGGTAGGTTTAATGATAAATATAGAGAGAAGGGAAATACGCAGTTGAAGAAGTGGCGACACATTTTCGTCAATATGATTTTCTTGTAGGGATTTAATCCTCGTGGTGTTACTATGCTGGAATGGTTTGCCATGTTTCGCTGTACGTCATGCTATGTTTTAACGGAGAGGTCAGTTTTTCAGGGTGTTAATTCGAAAATGATAAATGATTCCAGGGTGTCATGGTCGGTATGGGTCAAAAAGACAGCTATGTTGGTGATGAAGCTCAGTCCAAGAGAGGTATCCTCACCCTGAAGTACCCAATTGAGCATGGGTAAGTATTTTAATTTTTTTACTTACCTAAATGGATGGAGAAAGTGATGGAGATCTAAACACCACTAATTAACCGCTAATTAATTTTTTCAGTATTATTACCAATTGGGATGATATGGAGAAGATCTGGCATCACACCTTCTACAATGAATTGCGAGTTGCCCCAGAGGAACACCCCATCCTCCTCACTGAGGCTCCTCTCAACCCAAAAGCTAACAGGGAAAAGATGACTCAGGTTGGGCGCAGGAGAAAAAATAATTTTCTGGAAAATGGGAGATTTTAAAAGCTAATTTTGAACTCATTTTTTGTCACAATGTTTGTACCTATTTAAACAAATCCGTTTAGGGTTAAACTTTCAAAGACGAATCTCCCATTTTCGAGATCCTTTCCCAAAAAATGTTGTTCGTTCCAGAAAGGGAAAATCTAACAAAATTACTAATATCTTGTAAAACAGATCATGTTTGAGACATTCAACTGCCCAGCCATGTACGTCGCCATCCAAGCCGTACTGTCCCTGTACGCTTCCGGTCGTACCACCGGTATCGTCTTGGACTCTGGAGATGGTGTTTCCCACACTGTCCCAATCTATGAAGGTTATGCCCTTCCTCATGCCATCCTCCGATTGGACTTGGCTGGCCGAGATCTTACTGACTACCTCATGAAGATCCTCACCGAGCGTGGCTACTCTTTCACCACCACTGGTACATTTTTTGCCGTGCGGAACTCCGCATTTCTTACCTGCGTGACATGACCAATTTCTAACAAAAATCCGTGTTTTAATAATATACAGCTGAGCGAGAAATCGTCCGTGACATCAAGGAGAAGCTCTGCTATGTCGCTTTGGACTTCGAACAGGAAATGGCCACCGCTGCTGCTTCCACCTCTCTTGAGAAATCCTATGAATTGCCTGATGGTCAAGTGCGTTTTAATATTAACTCATCTCCATCTTCTACTGTCACAATTATTATTACGATCACAACAATTATGTATAAATACATCATCTAAAGCGAACAGCAACATTTTTCTGTCAACGTCTTGAGCAAAAAATAAATGCGAAATCGTCGGGAATAATTTATAAACAACATCACCATCATCACCATCAACAATTTCAAAACAACCATCATCAACGACACAAATTACACAACCATCATCAATATATATAAAAAAAACAGCAAATCTTTTTTACAGAGAGTATGCCAAAAACATCAGGAAGATGCTTTTTTTCTCAACAAAAATATATTATTTAACAACCAAAATAATAATATAATCAATATATTACTATCAATATCAATCTGTAAATAATGTATTTATTTAGCTTTTAACATCCTTCATACATTATTTCATCTTGCGAAAAAAGAGATCAAGAAGAGCAATCAGCAGAGATATTTTACCATCTTATAGAATATAATTAGTAATAATTATGTTACTCTTATAACATCCTCATTTTTCAAAGATTATAAAAATATAAAATGTACTTTTGTCATCTAGTACATTTCTCAATACCTTATCGATGCACAATTTTTATATACCAGCATAAAAATCTCATTTTTGTTTGTGCACTAAAACAAGTTTCTCGGTTATCAGTAATATCTTCTTTTAAAGAAAAACATAATCACTCTACAACTATCTTTGTTATAATGTAATACTTATGTATGTGTACTGAACTTTTAGGAGTGAGTATTTATACCATCTCTCTGAAAAAATATCCATCCGTTTTACCATCCTTATAATATGTATTATATGCACAACAGAACCAATCTCTCTTAGATAGTTATGTACTATATAATTACTGATGTTTTGTTGTACTTGTGGTTTTACGGCTACCGTAATGATATAAAATAACTACCATCATCATCATCTACAAAAAACAAAGTCTTACTCGCATTTTTCATTTCATTCCCATTCTGAAAAAGCTCTCGCCCTATTTTGTTGCACTTTTTTGTCTCAAAAATATAGGTAGCTGTCGCACGTGTACTTGCAAATATTGTACAGGTGCCAATGCAAATTGAGGAAAAATAACAACTGCAAATTCCAACCGACAATGAGCTTACTGACTGAAGAAAAAAGGCCCAAAGTGCACTCACAAGTCTGTTAGCGAAGGAGATCTGCTCTGAAATAATTTCCTGAAATAAAAACACCAATGGTTCAGATAAATCTCTTACATTTTAGCCTTCTACTACTAGTGAGAATTCATTCAACTGACTCATTTAGTTCACACATGAGTTGATGGAGTAAACACGCAATCTTGTTTTGCAAATCCAGTAGTCCAGCCCATTGCACATCATTTCCATTATTTAGTATGTGATGTTTAACTCTTTGAGATGACAG
>JAHZNA010002687.1:0-19132 GCA_027743935.1 Sinodicranocentrus sp. ZH6
CTGTCTATTTGCCAATTTGGAGTATGAAATTGATGCACTGCCCCAGTACCGCACACATTGTCATGCACATTTTCGTATGTGTGTTGTATCAAAATACAATACATTCTTCACTGTGTGTACACTATTTTTGCTATCTTTCTCATCACCCAGCCTCGTCAAAATTTGCATGGGAGAGAAAAGATGAATATAAAATGAGAATGAATATTTGACCTCTGATCAAAAAGATTGTCTTCTCTTTGTCTACACTAGACTGAAAATTAATTACTCCTTTTCATTTCCAATAATTACGAGAGCGATCGTGCTCGAATTCATAAATAGAAATGAAATGCGGTGGTAGGCACTAGATCCGGTTGACTTTGACATGTGAGATGAAAGCGGATTCAAGGTCGAAACTTTCATCATCCAAATCACAAATTATCATATATATAGATGAGATCCTTCCATGTGCAACCGTGCCATCATGTAAGTATCAAGAATCACGGCTTGAGCAAGGCGCTTTTTTCATTTTAGGAAAATGAAAAAGCGACAATCTATCATCGACAAGGGCGAAATGTACAAGTAGCATTATAACGATGAGCACAATTTATTTGCGGTTTTACTTCATGTGCTGAGATTTTTATCGCTCACATTGATATGAATGGTCCGTGAATTGGCACAAAGCTCCTTTTCCGACAATATTCTGCTTTTCAGAGTCTCCCAAAAATCCTTGTAAAGTAGAATGTGTGACGTAAATGCAGCTCACCTCACTTTCAAAGAGGCTATGATAATAAATCTTAAAAAATCAATACATTCATTTTCAGTCAGTCTTAAGTGGTAGGAGATCGGCTATTCTATGGGATAGACAGACACTGACAGTGAGTATTGGCTAGTAACTAGGTATCTTCTCAAACTTAACCGAGACCACACTCCACGAGCAAGGAAAAATGAAACCAAAACCCGTAAATAACAAAGCGTGTCATTATTCATAAATTCAGTTTCAGCAAATGCCTGTCTTCATGTCTCATCTCAGTTGCAAGTATTATATATATTTGTTGTGAAAATCACAGATCATAGCTTACAGTTGATGATTGTGTATTCAGCAGACGCATGAAAGAATTTTGACGAAGTATGCATATTATTAGTTTTAGCTATGCTGATAGAAACGTAACAAGAAACACCCATTTGCAGCTGTCGATTTAGAAAAATATATGCCCTTGTAACTTTTTCCTGTATTATTTGTAAAAAAAAGCCACTGCAAATAAATTGAACATCTGGACTTGTTACAATTTCCAAGCCTGTTTTTTAAACGATTTCCCTTCTAGCCAATATAATTAAGATGACCTTTTAATTAAAAGTTTAAAAAAATCCCGTTGAAAAATCGATCAGGGCCACTTTTCCCTGGATTAAAGACACCTTGTCCGTTTTCCTGTATCTAAATAGTTGCGTTATATCACAATCACATCCATTATTACTGCATGTATTACTGGAAGCTATTATTCATGTCGGTGCCAACGGCCTTCTCTCCTTTATTTGCGATTTGCGTGATACAAAGCAAAGCCAAAAATCAACAAATGAACATTAGTATACGTATCAATCAAATAATATCCCCTGTTGCCTTCCAGAAAGATTGCAAATACAAGCAATATGCAAAAACAATTTTCAGCCCATAATTACCCCGTCACCGTCGACTTGCGATCTGATTATGATTGCAACATGATCGATTTCTTCCTCGTGCAACTTTTCAATGCTGTCGAAAACAACATCTACCTTGATAGGTTATTTTCAGTCATTCACATTTAACTAGTAAGTTTTGTATTGCTAAAAATGACACCCATATGTATATTGTAAATACTTTATAAAGATTATGCACCTTCCCAATATTTATTTATGCGCATTTGTGTATTTTTTAACCACTTCATGTTCTGTACACACTGTAAACTCAAATTTAATCTGTAGCGTTTTCGTTTTAGGGAACGTCTTATCAGCTTACTGTTTGAGTACTCAGATATCTTAAAAATAAATAAAATATTAACAAATATCAATGGACCCTATATCCCCCTCACTCGCTCGCATTTCCACTGTTTGTTTGCGGTTCACCGTCCGAGGTTGTCTCCCAGTTTAAAAAAAAGCAAACCCAATTCAAACAAATATGCCCTGAGTTGAGTGAGCAAGATTAGGAGCGAGCGACAAGTATTAAGCTTCAATTTTCAGCACCGTCAAGTCTCTTGAAATAACAAAAACAAACTGAAAATATGTCGGCAATGACGATCACGTTGTGTTCATATGATATCGACTACATAACGGGTGATAAGGATATAATCGTTATTTTCCTCGCTAACTAAATGCTGAATGTAGATCGTCATCGAACTATTTTTAAGATTGCCAGTTTTTCCTCTCCGTCATTCCATATACATAACAATTTCAACATTTTCGACATAATTTCCTCTTACTATTTAACGGGAAATGCCCCGAAATTGCCAAATTTTAATGTCATTTACACAACGCTTTCATCGGAAAATGGAGCAATATCTCGAGTCATATTACTCTCCATAATTGGATCCCGTGAAATTGCCTCACTTTGTATTTTGCAGTTTCGCCCGTTTTCCATGTTAAACACAGCTTCATTCTGTATTCATGGTTGGGTGACCAACCACTTTTCCCAGAAAATCGTCAGAGATGCTAAAATAGACCGTGGATGAGTGTAATAACGGAAAGAAGTTTTGATTATAGCAATGACGATAATGTCTGAAGGCTGTTCTAAATATGAATATATGCAACACTATACTCATCTCAAAGTTTGCATGTTTTGCTTGACAACTGTGCAAACATTTGCAGAGTAATTGACTTGATAAAAAGCACCACATGCACGACTACATAAGAAGGGAATAGGAGGCAGTGCCAGTAGCATGAAACAACATCGTCATCATTCTAAGATCATACAATAACAAAACGCTTTTGTCACCCGAAAATTGTTCTCCAATGCTATCAATCCTTCGAGGCTATCTCGAATAAAAGACAAGTGATGTGTCAGGGACTTGTCTCAAAACCCTGCCTTCTGTTGGCTATACCTATTTCTTTTGAAAAGGAAATATAGCACGGAAAACTTACAAGATAAGGAACCATTTTCTTGATAAAAACATGCACTTAGGTTTACATTGGGCGGAAAAACAAATACAAATGGTGGCGTGCGTGGATGTAAATACATTCCACATGTGAGCACACAAGGGAATGAAAAGTGAATACAGCAGTTCATTCAACTAATGCAACACGGATTACATGCAGACTGCAATTTTGGTGAAATGCATATTCTCTGATAATAACGTAACCACTACGCCTTTTTCGCATGGATTTCTTGTCTCGACAGAGTGGAATGATACAAATGTGTGTAAACTTACAATATTCTAGCGGTTTACAAAGTTTTGCATCAGTTCTCGAAAATACTTGTAAACAAAGTTCACAAGTACCGTTTACTCTTTACTCTGTTCTTAAAATAACATTTTGCTCTAAACATGTGAATTTATGAGCAAGCTTTTATTTTTTCTCCAGCTTAGCTACAGCTGCTGGAATAAAGACAGAAATCACGAAGTTGTTCACACAAAGTAAACTAATGGTACCATAAACCATGATAAATGCATATTTTTACAACACTTATTAAGAACCCAGTACTATTTTATGAGAGGGATTGTAAATGATTACAAGAATCTGAATTTCGACTCAACTGCATTTATTACACTGACCGACATATTGGCGTATGTGGAGGGGAGTGCACTTGTACCACAAAAGAAATTCTCGGGAGAGATCGCCTGCACCAGTTTGCCATTTCCTAAAAAATACGGCAAAAACCATAGATGATGTAATCGCAATTCCAGTTGCCTATTGTGGTGTGTGTGCAACTCACTCAGAGGTGTTTTTTTTACTGCGGAGCTGAATACAGCACAGTAGTCAGTGTGGCACAGAATGGAAATACAATTTGAGAAAAACAGGCCACAAAAGCGACGAAAAAGAGCATCCAACAGCTTTTCCCGGTTTTACGAGATACTTCAGCTCAGCTCATAAACATCATATTATGTGCCCACCTCCTTCTTCTTCTTTTAAGACACACTAACAAATCCTAATTTTTCATCAAAAGACTCGTACAAGAATAAATGAAAAGTGAGAAATGAGAGAGTAAATTAACAAAAATCATGATGCATGGCATGCATGTGATGTGTACAATTGTGAAAATAGATTGGATCTACTGTCGATGTAGTACATTATTTGATTACATGTCAGGGAAAAGGTGCATGTCTGGTTCACTGGACCGGGCCCAAAACTCAATGACCCTTTCATTTCTCTTGTGCTGGTTTCCGTCACATGTCATACTAGCATTGACTATATTGAAGTACTTTCATAAGTTCCATACGATAATTTTTTTTCAAACTATTTTCCATTTCCGATACAAACAAGAACAGCACATTATGCTTAATTTTTTTGTTACATCCCGTGTTTTTGAAACAGGCCAGATGAGCCTGTACATAAAATCTGGAAAAATAATCCTAGCCACTGTAGGATTATGTCAAATTGTGAAATTGAACGTTTATTGTTTCTGCTAGCTTCTAGCGGAATCCTCCAACTTCTGTTTTGATTTCTTTGGAACAGTCGCTGTAAGGTTGCAATTTGCAAATATTACCAATTCGATTAGTTTGGAAGTTACATGGAACATTGGACTTTCTCTAATGACGCAATGTCATTATGTGAATGAGCAGGGTAGCCATGTTTATCAACACCACTGCTGGCGGCAGTACTATACAGAAACTAGTTAGTTTCAAGTTTCAACATGGAAGTACCCCCACCAGCATTTTGGACTAGAATGTTTTGTTCTGTATGTACTTTTTGAAGAGTAGGTAATATCGGTAGTTACAATCAGATTACGCTGGAATGAGTCCATGTACATAAATCGCCATAAAATATCCTTTCTCTCATGTTGACTCAACGACTTTGGCTTCAGGCTGGGAAGAAATGACTACAAATTTGATGTGGATTCATTGGAGATTCGTCGCTTCGCTGAACTAAAAGCATGTATTGAACCAGATTTAAAATAAACAACAATGGGCCACAATTGAGCATCCCGTATCACGTTCTCTTTCCATGATTATTCATCGAAGCCTGAATCGAAATTGCTCGTTTAGGAAAATTCGTAGCTTTATTGTGTTTTCGAACGTTTCCATGAGCCAAAAAGGATTTTTTTCTAGGAAATTTTCCAATTAATTTTATTTACAAATTACAAGCCCACCTCCGCGCTTCTCTAATGGGAAAGCGGATGAATAAGAGAGTCCCCAAATACCAGTTGGATCCTACATTCAAGAGCACTTTGGAGAAATGAGAGCACATATACGGGTCCAACAATTTTTTTGGAGTGGGTCAACCAACACTTACTGGATTCCCACATGGATTCCATCATGTCCGACCTTATTCATTATTCTGAAGTCAGCTAGACTCCTCTCAGCACTCACTCAGAAATGACGGCGTAATATTAGAACCAAACAATAAGCCCTTTGAATTCCTCTCCAAAATCCTCAATAATACGCGAGATTCTATTCAAGTTCAGATAAAAAACGGGCTTTCGTAAACACCTTTAACTTTTGCGCTGGAAAACCACCAGTTTTGAACTTTATATAAGAATATCAGGAGGAAAGGATTTTTTAGTTTTTCCCTTTGAGACCACGAAACAACACACGTTTACACATTATTCATCTAAAAAACATCACTATTTTGTACAAAGCAACAAAAATGTCTTCACCTTATAGCTTGAAAGTTCTCGGTCAAAAGAAAATATGAAATAAAATCAACTAAAAACTAGACTACAGTACAAGAGCAACCGTGAGCTCAATTTCACCTGAAAAAGAGGATTCCACTTGAACAATTTTGTTCTTGGAACTTTTTTCATTGCAGAAAAGAATCCTGAGTGCCAAAAAAAAGTGGTAAACATGTCATTAAGAATTTCCAGGAGGAGCTTACCTCTGTCTGGTTGAAGCATTCTGACTTAATAATAACGCTTTATGCAAAGAATCCATGCATTAAAGGATTTACGAGGACCCTTTTCTCAAAATTCTTAACCAAGTAAATTCTGCAGCACAGTCAACAGTGTGTTATTATATGAGGGTCTTTTTTTTATACCAAAGTTGGTTTCTCCCAATTAATTTCCCCAATGAATTCTCATGTATGAGGTTCACATGCGATGAAAAAGGTGAAATCTGTAATAACAGGGAGAAGGTATGTTATTACGTGATAATTTGAGAAAAACTGATTGAGATATATCCGGTTTGAGATTTTTTTGAAAATAATATCTCATCTATTTTGTAGATCTCGGCCAAAATCCAATAATTGTGCTTAATCGACCTTCTTCCATTAAAAAGGCGCTTGAGCATGAGAGAATAAAAGAAGGACAACGTATACATTACATTTCCAATTTCTGTACATGACGGATTTATTATATCCACACGAGTCACATTACTTCCAATCGGTTAAGTTCCTTTCCCCGCTGTGCGTCTCAATCTCAAAAGAAAATATCTACAATCCTTAAAGGGAATTTAGCTCTTCGAAACGAAAAACTTTTCCACAATCCCAAAGGATTCTAAGGGAATAGACTACAAGCCTAGGAAAGTGGTGAGTAACATGAGAAGAAGAAAGAAAAAAAGTTTTATTGTTAAACAATCCGCTTTGTGTATTGTGTATACTTTTGTCCATTCTCCTGTTTTGAGAAACTACTTCCTTAAAAAATAAAGATATGTCATGTCATGTCAACATTTCCTCTTGTGATGACTTGTTTAGCGGGAAGATGGAACCATGAAAATAATATATGGATTGTCATTTCATGAGCTTTCTGCTAGGCTGAGAAAATATACGTAGTTATTTTCGCCGTATTTCACAAAATGAATTATTTCCGCTTCTCTACTTTTCCTACACCATATACTTTTTAATACTCCTTGTCAGCACTAGTATTCGATGAAGATTACATGAGGATGACAACACGACAATCTAGAGTTTGGATCATTTAATAGACTTTTTAGTGCTTGCACTCAATTCCTGCAAGAATGACCTGGACTTTTGTTAATACTGGGAGGAGTGGAGTGAAACCAACGTGATTACACTAGCTACTCACTCAGTACATATGGTGGTACACTTATCGTATAAAAGAAGCTCATCATAGTCAATGAATCAAATTCTATTTCCTGCTAACAAGCAGTAGAACAAGAAAGTTTCTTTCTGGAGAGAAAAAGCGGAAAACAGTGTTGTCACGTCACATGCATGGATGGTAAAAGCAGTGTGGTAATTTCTCAAGGGAGAAGCTTGTTGAAGGACTTTGTATGAATGGAGTAAATATAGAAAGTATAAAAAATATTGTCAATTACTTGAAGTAACATTACTTTTGCTAAAGTTTCCTAAAGAAAATATGTGTTATTTTCTGAATTGAATTGTAAACTGTCTTGTACAAGAGTGATGAACTAAATTGCTCTAGTACAGACTGCTTTCATAGCTTCATCTCATCATCTAAAATGACGGCACATGGAGGCAGTAGGTACATACGAAGGAGTCTTGTGGAGTGGATGGTAAATTGAGTTATATATGCGGATGGATGTGCTTGCAATTTTCGTGCGAAATGAGAAAGTTATTTCCAGTACATTGGATCCAGGGAAGAAGCCTACTGACTCTGGAAGATTGGAATGACTATGCAATACATAGTGGACAAGTTGTTTAAGAAAATAAGTACAAGATTGGAAGGAGCATTTTTCCTAATTTCATGTTCCATTAGATTTGACATTGTGGAAAATTGCTTGGGTCATGAATTTATTTTTATGCTTTTACCAAAATATTTTTGTAGACTTTTCTATACATCTTTTATGACTGGAGAGTGAGGATCGTAGGAGGTAAATTGATGAGGCAGCTGGTTTTCTGGAGGGCTGAAGTGGACAAGGAAAATATTATTTGTGCATGGATTGAAGAAAGTGTTTGGAGATTTTGCTGTTATTGACTTTTCATTAATGACTGCTCAAGCAATACCCATCTTTTAGCAAGTTTGCATCAGTTTCTAGAGACGGGAAGATGTATTAAATTATTCAAATGAATACGGAGCTATTTTTAGTTTGATTAGACTCCTTACGTAAATCCCACAAACCGCAAGATTGGCATTGAACCTTGAAGCTGGGCTACTAGTTATCCAAGTTTGACAAGAAACAAGACAAAGCTTTCACTCAAGTTTGCGTAACAAGTTCAATTTAATGAGATAACCTCGTTGAATATTTTTATCTAGTGAAATCCTATTTATTCTTCTTTAACACTGGAAAGTTGAGTCACAAAATCTTATATGGATGAGCAAAAATGGGAAAAGAAGGGAAACCTCATTTAGTGTATTTTATATCGCAATGACGTATTTAGCTCGCCCATGCATTTAAATTCAATAAAAACGTTCACATTTCCCTCTCAACTTGCAATGATGCCTGAAACAACAAAAGTTTTTGCATAATTCATCAAGTGGGAAGGAAGCTTCTCTATTTTCCCTTGCAACATTAAAGATAATTTTCATTTCTCTCGCTTCTCCTCTTTCCACACAGAATTCCGTAACTCCGTCTTGCTCAAATATGTGTAGAGTTTTCTGCTTTATACTTACTTCCCATTTCCACATGCCGCATGCACGTCTAATATCGATCCAGATACTTCCTCTGCTTTAAAGAGAGAACTGGACGAGGAAAAATTACAAAAGTTTTTCGACACTCGTAGCAATTGTATCACAGCGGGATTATCGGATTCTTTTTGCTTTGCTAACCTTGCCGGATTTAATGGTTCAAGTATGGGCATAAAGACATCTAAAATGGATGAGCCTAAATATACTTTAGTAGCAAGTAGGATTGTAGGATGATGTGTGCGTGTATAAATGCATATGTGCACATATATTTATGAGCATCTTTAAAACATGTGGGTTTGTATGAAAATATACAGGAGCAAAAAACGTGCGCTTGTTTGAAGCTTGTATATTATCATTGCGCCATCCTTTTCCATTTCTTTTCCGTCTCTATAATCCTCCGTGTGTCAGCTTGGCCTTGTGAAAATGTGGGCACGTTTTTTCCCTAAGCTGTGATCTGGGATGAAATGACTCGTGTGTAAAATGTGACTATTGATGCTTCTCAAATACACCATTGAAAAGAATTTAACCTACACTCAAAATGGGACACGTACATTGTCACAAACAAGTAACGTACATTTCCTACGGCGTTTCTTTCACATATAACTAGACAACTTGGAAATGCGCGGTGGAATTGGGAAAGAATCGTCAAAGTCGTTAACGACTTTTCCACTACAAATAAAATCCATTATTAACAGTTTAAAGTTTACTTGGTGACTTTTTCGAGTGATTGCAAAAAAATGCTGAAAAGCCTTACTCAATTTTTCTCTGCTTTTCGAGAAGGCTGTCAAACTGATAAATTCAGATTCTCAATCCTTTTGTGAAAGAAAACTTTGCGAACTTGTGTAAAAGTTATGTCACGTTTCCCATTGATATTAATGAAGCATCGAAGCAGAACTGATTAACATTTTATACTTTTATACAAATTTCGTTGAAAGCTCATCTTATAAGATGCAATTTAATGAAGTCCTCTCCAAAAAACTTATGCTAACCTTATTACATCTTGTTTTCACTAGTTCTACATAAATAAATGTGTATTTCTCAGGACTACTTGGAACAACCGAAAATGCACACTTCCTCTCCATTTTCTCTTTCTATTCGTATTAAATTCTTGATAAATTATCTTAGATCTCTGAAAGTTGTCTATGCATAGTGATAAATTAATCTGTAAATTATCTTACCTGATTCACTCTCACAAGCCAACTGTATGTCGTCTTGTCTAACCCACTCGACAACTAAACTTTGTTTCTGTACTTTTCCTCCCAATGAAAGTCTTGTCCAGTAGCCACCCACTCTGCATGAGTATTTTTCCTGTTGCAAACTTTTCTGATTTTTCTTTTCCCCTGTCGACGACCTTTTTCTTACAGGATCAACGTATTTCTCTTCTTGTCTTCCTCAGTCAAATTGATTAGTTACGGAAGCACCTCGAACGAGTTCTTCGCTAGATATCCACCCAAAATGAAATCGCAGATAAATCTCGCAAATGACTTTCAGTGACTCTGTACAGCCTTGTTGTAAAATCTTCGTCGTCCCATCATCCACAGTGACACTCTCAAGACTCAAATACTTAACTCTATTCTGACTACGCGTCATATCCCCTCAACACTTTTTCAGTTTTACCTTTTTGCCAGCAGCACTGCTAATAATAACCAAAGCACCGACGAGTGCAGTCCATTCCTCATCTTCTGGGCTGGGATCCTTGCCATTTCGAACCTCCAGCTGATATGCGGAGTGGTTCAGCTCAGCAGCCCAAAGTCGTGTGGTTGTGGTGTAACCGTGTGCTTCGAAAGAAAGGTGCATTTCATGCTTTACCCAAATCTCCTTTCCTTACCCACTCTTATGTTCATGAAATATCCCGAGAAAAGATTGCTGAGTCAAAAACTTGGCCGTCGTTGGCCCGACGATGTTCCTCGAGAAGGAGGGTATCATCATGCATCAAAATCATGCAGCACTGCTCCCTCCACAGTGGTCGACGAGAAGGAATGGAAAGAAACCCGAGAGTTGGCATTATATCCTAATGTATAAAGAACTGTCGCACGTAAAGCGCATATCTGATAAGATATGGGAAACAATATTACACTCCCAACACAGTAAAACTCATATGTGAAAGGCTTTTGTGTGCGAAGAAGGAATATTAAAGGACAATGTGCGTGCGTACCTAAAATCCATGTAGCGTTGAACTCATCGTCAGCCAAAAAGTAAAGCTTTTGCTAGGTTGCATATGTACAACTCAAAGGTGTAAAATCTCATCTACTCATGGATCTCTCTTTGTGTGCATGTAATTGCATGTATATAGGGAACCCTTTTTATGTACTTTTTAGCAATCCTAGGACCCACGTAGGCGCATGTGTTAGTGGCCCAAGTGAAGACGCAATGTCCCGAGTTTCCCTAGTGCAAACCGAGAGAAAAGAGAAAACGGTATAAAAAACGTCTTTTTGCGACGAACAGACGGTTTGTTTGTAGTGGGATTTTTCTTTCCCTTGCCACAGTATAGATTATAATGAACTGTCGTCATTCTTATCTTCCTTGCATGTCTTTGTCCCATGGGGAGTTTATTTTTTCTAACAAAAAAATAAAGTTTGTTCAATGATACAAGACAAAGAAAAAGTATCCCGAGGATTTCCCATTATGAATCATGAATGAGAATGCACTTGAAGAATAAAAAGTAAATTCTTCTCATCAGCAAGCTTATAGTGTATGCTTATATAATACTTTTATTATGGAGAAAACCACTTTCTTCCTTTCATCAAAAGAGGGGCAGACACAACGATGAAAGGAGAGTCCAATGGCCTAAGAAAATCCGAAATGAGTTTAGCTCCACACGTACTTCACGTAGCAAATATTCTGCCAAAAGAGCGAAAAGCTTAGTTTGGCTTTATTCCTCTTGTTTTGTATTCCACACTAGACTGTATTGGTGTCTGTGTGATGTCAGAAAATTACTTTCCTTTTTACATTTTTTCCCTAATATATTTTCACTCCTTTGCATGTCCTTTATGTATCCGTAATCCGTAGAGTATCCTTCTTAATGACCAATCTAATGGGTAGCCTGCTCTGAAAGGAAAGTTTTTTCAACCTACTTATGCAGTCAAGAATAAAAAATTCACTTGTGTTCCTTTCATTGCGTCGTGGTGTTTCTTGCATTGCGTCTTTGTTTGCTGGAAAGAGGAAGAGTATAGAAAGGTACTAAGGTACCATAGTGTTATGTAGCACAAACACGTGTCAAGAACATGATGATGATGGTGTGCTGCATAAAAGATCTGCTCCAGCTCAAAACTCAAAAGAATGCATGTGCTGGATTGGTTTTGCAATCGAATTACAAATTGGACAATGTACGTACTCAATCCAATCTGCAAATGAGGATGGAAGAATAGAATGTTTATGATGTTTTTTGTTAGAATACTCATAATATTTTCCTTATTTTTAATCAAACTTCCCTTAATAGGAGTTTCCTTTTGTGATATCCTTCGCAAACACTAGATACCTAATAATGAAGATTTCCTTTGAAGAATTGGGGTGTTGTAAGATATTTTTTTAAAGAACGCCAGCGATGCTTCCAAATTCAATTTACTACCTAACCTAAGTAAGTAAACTTACCTAACATTTTGTTCGTTATGCAAGTTGAGAAGAAAAGTAATACGAGAGGAAATGGAAATCTGTCAGAGGAAAATAGGAGAGCCAAAAAATCAACGTGAGTCAAGTAGATATCCTGCTTCCTTTGATATAGTGCATCATTATTACGTAACTTCAACTTGGTATGAAGCAAAGGAGAGGAAAAGTAATTTATTTTCTTAGTAGGCTCCATCCACGATGGAAATTGAATATGATGAAGGAGACGAGGAGAAAGAGGAAATTTGTGCTCCTACTCCTGATATGTGATGATAAACAGGATGAAATGGAGATGTTGAAAGTTTATAATAGGTTTGGAAGTGGACCAATCCAAAGACGAAAATAAAACTATTACATCCAGTTTTACATGTTTATGTTCGCAAAATTGTGCTTGTATATATTGGCAAATTGTATTGAGCCTCTTGCTCTGCTTTTTAAACAGTTTAGCATAGATATTTCTAATGCCTTCTTCAAGAAAACAAAGTTAGGCACTTACTTGCAGGCCGCAATCTACTTCTCGGTTGGAAACGACCTTCAACAGATAGCAATTCTTTCATTCTAAATCCTCTGGGGTGACAGAGAGCAGAAATTATTTTGTCGTTGTAAATGGGATTAAGAGTTATCCTCTTTTGTATCCTACATTCAGCATGTGACTTATAAACAAGTAGAGAAAAGTGTGTGCAAATATACCTATTGATTCGATGGTCGCATTTTAACCCTGTGAAACTGTGTCGACTAAAATTGATAGAGTATCGAAAAGTATGCCATCTAAATGTATTTTTTTCTAAGATTTGGAATGAAAACAAGAGGAGAGAATCCAAGCGAGGGCTAAAAAATGAAAGTGATGATATGATGGAATTAGAGTATATAGGGTATTTTTTGCATGAAGAATTAGATTTTAAACTATTTTAGAATTTTAGGATAATGCTTTCATTCGAATATGAAAACGTAGGCAGCTCATACGTCAGTGAACTTCTGGCTTTGGTTTTGTAACTTTTAGTAATGTGCTGAGGGCAAATAGCAAGTGTTCATCCTGATGATAGTAAATAAGAATGTATAGTTCTTACGTTCGAAAGCTACTGAATGCTGAATTATGCATGCTGACTATGTGAATGAGAAAGAAAATGTTTTGGCAAATATATATCTTTCTTGTTGATTTTAAAGATGATGCAAAAAATATCACGTCTGAATGCCAAGAATTTCATCAAAGTCGCACTTAACCCACCAACCAACGTCTGAAAAACGCTACCTACATCAACGATACTTGTAAAATCCAAGATCGTGATCTTTCTTTGAAGTGCTAGTGAGACAGGCCAGATGAGGATTTTTAATGACAAGTCGTTTGTTCCAGGGATAATGTGACAGTGACAGGGTAGAAGGATGGTGGTGTACGAGCACAGATTGGCTTAACAAAGACTGTCACATCACATCTACGTCATGTACAGGAAAGATGAAAAGATTGATAATTTGTGTGAGCACTCATGAAATGCACAATTGCAAATTATTCCTCATTGCAGAAAAAGGCAAAAAAACTCTCGCTTTGACAAAACAAACATGTGCATCCAATTAAGTTGCATTTTAATGCTCCCCTTTGCTTTACGTAAAAGCTTTCTTGGACTTCATATGTGAGGAGGATACAAATATCTGTAATGTAATTTGTGCTTTACTCTACGAACAACGTCAGGAGAGGAGTAACTCCTGCAAATTGAATTTATACAGAAAGAACCCTATCACAGCACACCAAACACAACCATGTGTAACGTGATGGGAATTTAATAGAATCGGGAGAACGTGGATTTATCGTGTATTACGTACGTCAAGGTATATTTGAAAACATTGGAAATGAACATTATACGAATGTACTTGGATCAAGATGGGATTTTAGCAAGTTTCAACTGGATTAACGTCATTTTGTGCATTTTTTTCTTGTTTGGAATCAACGACAAGAAAGGCTATCAAGGGTGTAATTTCAAAAAATCCTGCCGGTGCTTGCCAATTTGTTTCGCGGAGCGGATTGTTTTTTGTTCCTCCTTAATTCAATTAGTAAACAAGACTTAGATGATTAAGATACATTTTTATTTGTTGAGAAGGTTGAGCAATTTGAAATGGGCAAGGATATCCACTAACCGGTAGAAACGAGACAGTGTCAAGGATATGGACTTCGGACGGCTAAAGCATTGACTATGCTCAACGGAAATAAGAAAAATAAATTAGTGGATATCACGAAGAGTTTACTTATGCTTATCGAAAATTAAGAGTACTTTCTGCCACTAATGGTTCGTTATCTAACTTATTGCAAGAGTACGTATTTTATTACCCTGTCTGCAATGCTATGTCTTCACTCATCGTCAATCCCCTTTTGCAAGACTGAAGTGAATTATTCAGCAGTGAAAAATGTACTGGTGAAAATAAGTGTAAAAGCCATGGCATGGAACGCAATGTTTTCTTGAAAATTGCAAAATAAGTTTAGCTATGCACATATTATCCAATATATATGAATATGACTCTATCTGTATCTCAGGAATGCATGAAATAGTTAGTAATATATCGTTTACAGCGAGTGGGGCTAGTTGCGATCAGCAAGAAAATTTAGGGCAGACAGACGGAAGGTCGCTGTCTGTTACTTTTCCTTTTAGTGTTTGATTGCGTTATGCACTATATTTCTAGGTCTGATCAGACACTTCTACTGTATGGTCGATGCAAAAATCACTAAGATGTGGCATGCTAAATGTAAAGACCAGAGTCAAAAACAGCTTCAACTTCAACAATGCTATTTTTAAATTCCTGGTTACCATATTGCTCTCGAGTATTAAAACCTTGTGAGCTCAAAAAAATGACTTGATTTTTGTCCTTCAAGTTAATTAACTTGGTAAAAAGTTGCATTTTTATTGTTTATTATTTCCAAACGATATTTACAATTTTTTTAAATGAAAAAAAAATGAATGAGAGAAACATATCTTGTTTAAATTTTAATAAGAAATAAACTACTCATATAAAACGAATGGTCATCTATGCACAAAACACAGTCAACAAGAAAGCAGTCTGTTACAGTATGTGTCAACCCCTTTTTATTAACAATTATCTGATTCTGAAGCACGATTGCTTAAAAAATGTATAACTTCCATATCCCTCTTATTTGATGGACTTGGGATTTCAGATTGGGCACCTGCTACTGCCGTAGTTGACTTCTGTCCATTAGCTGTTGAATTCACAGCCCCTCCTGAACGTGAAGCTTTGCTCGTGGAGGAATTATTTTGGACGAGTTGCAAAGGTGTGGCAAAAAGTGCGAAGAATTCTTGCACCGTTAAGCTAGAGACGACCGTTCCATCAAAGCGTAATTCATCCCTGGGCGAGAGCAACTGAGGAAGAAGATAGGCATTGGAATCTGAGAAAGACAATTTTAATTTTCAATCAATTTATTGATAACATACATTATACATTATTTATAATTTCAATGAGATATACATTGTTTCGTATTACCTGGAGCCACTTCAAAAACGACTTCAAATCGTCTAGGAATATCTGTGATTTTTCCAGCGGTCAATGAGGTTACACGATGTAACGGAGGCATTGCAACTCTAGCATTGGATAAGATGCAAGCGGACCATCCCCAAAGAAATATCATCTCACATTCAGTCGGAACTGGAACCCACTGTTCCATCTGAAAACTCTCAAATCCACCCAGGACTTTATCCTGAAAAATTATGGTGAATGTCGAGAACTGTCTACGCTCTTGAATCTGCTTCAGGGGGCGAGGATTAGGGAGATAGTCGACAAGCTTGAGTTGATAATTAAGCCCGTAATGTATTCCTTTAACTCGAGTAGCTTGATAGCTGTTTTCAAAGCCTCCAGTGATGACCACGGCAGTCATTTCTAACAGCCTAGGAATTATCCAGTCTTTTACGTTATTGAAAAATTCCACCACAACTTGGAATTCTCTGCCTAGATCAGATACAATCTTTGGATTATGAGCTAGGATATGTTGAAGTTGTAATGGAGCAAAGCTCAAAGTAATTGCTTGGTCCACTTCTTTATTATAACGGGCCGTGTTGTCAAACAATCGTGTGTCGGAAATGACTTCATTTAATTGTTTTGCCAGGTCTGTGTTTTGATATAATTTAATGAACGTTTCACGAACTTGGATCATAGGAACTTTGAAAGGAAGGTCTGAAAACAGAACAACCCCAAGTTGTGTAGCAAGTTTTTTCATGATTTCCTGATTCGATTGATTCCAAGACACGTTGGGGATTTCTACGACAGAACTATTCATCGCGAGAGCAGCACTCTGAAGTAAAAAGTTAATTAGTGTATTAAGAAAATAGGCAATTACTTGCAAGTAATAAGGCTTGCACGTTCAGAATGCAGGATAAAGAAAATGGCGGAGTACTCTTCAACTCAATCCTTACCGCTCAACAACCAAGAAACAATTAAGTTCGTGTGATTTTATTTTACATGAGAGATTTAGAACTTAGATCTGATTTGGAAAGAGTAGTTTGTTTTAGTCAAACTTTTTATCTCAACCGATCACACATCTCATAAGAGCTTGATGGCTGGAGTTATAAGTGACATAAAATGTGCAAGAGTCGATGTCGAGAAAGAGCATTGTAAATGATAATAGGACGCGGGTACAGTTTCCCTGTACAATAAGGTACATTCTCGCATTTCTCGCTCACAATCCAAAGACTTGGTTAAAGATAAAGAAATCCTTGTACTTCGCCGTAGGATTATTTTCCGTCGTTAGAAATAATGGCATGTTTAAAGCTTGCAGACATAAACACTAAAAATAATTTTACATTTCATAATGAAATCTGTCTCTCTCAAGTCACAAATGTCGTCGCTATGTTGTGGGTTTTATATTACACGTTATTGTTCGGTCGATGTCGCAATGTTCCAGCTCAACTCGCACAACTCAGCTCAACTGAAACCTACAACAAAACTCTGAAGTGCACAAAGACTCTTACCTCGAATCAATAACATTTTGGTTGAAATGAGAAAAACAAACATTTTCGTTAGAAATGCTTGCATTAAAGTTAGGTATCGAGAGATATGTAAACTTTTTTTTTGAAGCTTTGAAGATTTGTAAATTATTTTTTGCATATAAGTTATGTGGCGTATCTACTTCTGTACAAGTTATATCTTAAAAAGGCAATGTTTCTTTCCAAATGTCTCCTGGCTGGTGCATGGGACATTTGTGTTTTTTTGGTAGGATGTTTAATAGAATGCGTTAGCAGATATTTCTTAAACAGAACATGTACGAGTAAATTGATTATGTAGTTAATGTTGTTTGTTTCACTATCAAATATCCAGATTAAGACTAGATAAAAGATATTAAGAGTAAGGAAATAGTATTTTTCATTAAAGAGCTCAGCAAGCATACCTAGGTTGAAGGATTGCTTCGCGTGTGTCTTTTCCTTTACGTATATTCGTATTACTTATGGCTTTCACACGCTTCCAGTCAATGTCATGCTAGATTATGGTCACACCAACGTTGATGAGTGAGAGGTAAGAAATATTATAATCGGGCTTACAGGAGGAGTCCATCTCCGAAATTCAACGGTGGTGGGGCTGCATTATTAAACAAGTATCGAACATTCGTCGCAATCAATTGTGACACTTTCTCTGTGTTGTCTATCGCTAGTGTTTTCCTTGATATGCATACGTGGACATGGACAGGAAAAAGATGTCCTTTAAACAGCTACGCTTTCTACTACTTTCTTCTAAAGCATCCTAATCGAACACCTGGGCATTTTGTTCTTGAGAAAGTAAAAAATGGCCAGTCCCTAGTACACGTACACGGATGCAACAGCCTGCTTCTTCTGGGTCGAGGCTTGGCTTAAATAATTTGTTAGCTTTATATATTTCTTGAAAACTTAAATGTTTTAGCAAAATCCAACATTGACTTGTGTCTGAAATTAATTTGAGATTGTCGTTCCAAACATTCCAAAGTACGCAGGTGTAAAGTTGCATGAAATTTTGATCTTTTAAGGACTATAACTGGAAAAGCTTAGCCGAATGGCACCCGTACTGAATTTCCAGCTTTTAGTTACAGTTTGCTTAATAACTTTAACTACGGATTTCATTGGTCAAGTTCAGGTAATTTTATTGATCTATCTGACTTCGTCAATGATAAAGTTCATGTCTAATTTTGTTCTTCATGCAGACGCAAATGATGCCTGAATACGACGACTATCCAGAACCTCGCCCCCCAATGGATTCCTATGGTATGGATCCACATGGCCATGGTATGGATCCCCATGGTCATGGCATGGATCCGTACGGTCGAGGGGGTCCACATGGCGAGGGAAAGAAAAACGAGGTTATCGTTGGTACAAAACGTTTTAAACTTTATGAAAAGAAACGCCTCAATTTCAAACGGGCCAAAGAGTTTTGTCGTAAAAAGGAAGGCAAACTTGCTGAAGGTGTTGTTACAAATATTACTGTCAATTTTCTTTACTTTTATGTGCTCGTACCCATTAACATTAATCTTGTCACAACGGAATATACTGGACACCATGGGGTTTACTAAGAACAAATACATACATTCAGAATTAGAACTTGTTTCGTGCTTCTCATAATATTCATGAAAATCCGAGATTTCATTAGCATGAAATCATTTTGTGAGAAGGGCGAGAAACTCCGAATCAGTAGGCTGAAATATACACAAATATCATGCATAATACTTGTATTAAGACAATATCTCCCGTCGCGTCGACACATCTGCTGTGTCTAGGTTTGGGATTCGCAATAGGACTCAAATAGAAAAAAATCTGAAGCAAAGAGTAGAAGGCATGCAGAAGTTATCACTTGTCGCAGACTAATGACTATACGTGATGAAAACATAAGACGATAATGTCACTAAAACTATTCTGAACAGTGCGGATTCCAATG
>JAHZNA010002688.1:0-15541 GCA_027743935.1 Sinodicranocentrus sp. ZH6
CCTTTTTTATAAACGGTTTCTATATGTGTATTATTGAATAAGACATAAAATCGACTCTCACACTATACTTTACTCCTAAAATATGGTATCGCTGTAGAAGCTTACAATTGTTGACGGTAATCAGAAATCTCAATAACTTGCTCGGCCAAGAAATGAATATTTTCTATGTCCTCGTCCGATATTTCAGTCCCCATTGATATTTCTGCAGCTTCCTTCACTTTCTCTTCTAAATCTTCCGGCAGAATGTCAGAAAAATCTGTCGTGGCAGCGTTAATTCTCATTCCTGAATGTTGAAATCAGTTATTAGTTATATCAACTTTCCAGTATTCCAGTACTGCATGCAATACAGTATTGTAATGCCAGAATTTGATGTACCCATACCCATATGTTTCACGACTTTGATAAAAGTGATGTTGTCTTGAATAATTTTGGACAATTCAGGAAAATGCCATCCATACCACTCTCGACAACGCATTATATAATTATTGAGTTCTTTATCTAAATCATCTAATAAACTAACAGCTTGAACAATCATAGTATCAACTTTGTCAGGACTGAACTTCAGCTTATATCTTCCCAAACTGTGCGCTAAGCCTAGAGCCATTGCTGCCATTTCCCTGCATAGAAAATAATATGAAAATATGAAAAACATAAAATGGAAATGACATGGTTAAAAAATAAAATACAAACCTCTGAGGGAGAGCGCCTATCAGAGAGTCTGCTTGGGACCGAATACATCTCAGTAATTCAGTAACAGATGTATTTGCAACACAACTGATATTTAGTTTTTCTTTAATTGCATTGCCAAGTTTTGCATCAGCAACAAGTAGCTGCTCTTGAGCATCTTTCGCTACCAATTTTTTCAATAGCTTTTTCAAAGGCTTAGCTACTTTTCCTTCTACAGCAGCTGTGGCAGCTCCAAGAGCATCAGTTGTGTCGAGAAATTTTTCAAAGTGTTTCAACTTTAATCTGAGAAAATTATACAAAATACCAAAAATAAATAATAATTTAAGGGCAACAATCAAAAGCAGTTAAGTTTTCCAACTCTCACATTTTACTGGCCGACTCTGCTGTTAGGAAGTCTTTGTAGAGATTTTCAGATTGTTCCAACTTGGCATCATCCAAGAGCTATTTTAAAGCATATCAAATGTCAAACTTAAATTACCCACTTCTGGTTTACATTACACACAACATGGATAACTTTAAATGCTGTTGGCAGTTGATAAACACTACGAATTACCTTAAACACGGCGTAACCCGCAGCCGTTTCGAACAGGACCAACATCGCTAAATATTTCTTGATTGAATTTACTCGGTACTAGTGTTAGGTCACTGGGTCCAAAACAAGGCACAAAATAGTCAGCAGAAAGAAACTCTCCACTTAAAACTTACTATTCAAGATTGCTGAAAAATCAAGAAAAGTAAATAAATAAAGCAAGTTGCGAAATTGCACACCGCTAAAGAATTAGACTCGGTGGGATTCAAATTTGAAGACAGTTTATCCCAGAGTCGTTAGTTAGTAAATAATCTACTGGATTTTGCATACTTTATTATTTAAGTGTGTTTGATCAATGGTATTGTATGTATATGTATATATTACCTTATTTTGACAATTTCATAAATAGGTATTTATTTAATAACTGCATTGCAATATTTAGGAAATTCTATTTCCCATGTGTTTCTGTACAACAGTATTTCAACTTCAAAAGGATATGTGGTTATTTTTCGCTTTAGATGAAAGAATGCACGCGGACAAACCACTTTCAAGTATTTCCTTTCCTCGTGCTCTTCACAAATGCACAACCAAAAACCAAACCATGTGTAACTCGTCCGGTAAGCCAGAAAGATATGGGGCAAAGCTGGACCTGTCTTTGTTGCTGGGAATACAATGCAATGCATGCGTGTGTGGTAAAGGCATGCTACCAAGAAATGATATTTAATTTAGTAAATACGCGTTATAAATGCGGAATTGAATATGCGTTAGTATGCATTTCGTTTGTTACAACTTATCTGTATCGTATGAGAACAAAACTTCTTTATTTTTTCACACAATATAGGTATAAAAATGTAATTATAGTAAGTAAAACAGTAAAATCACAGGTCATGTCTTTAGATTTGATAGATCTCTGTATAAAATATATAAGGAGTCAGTACATATTTCTTTCTGCACGGAATCTGAAAAAGTCCTTTACAGTATATGGAATTTAACAATATCGATATCTCAGGAAATGTATAATAAAAGATATGCTGATTGCCAAAGTAAAATTCAACTGTGAGCTTGACAATGAAATGGCCGAATTGCATTTGTCTCCAGTGCATATGCATGCTGTGGCAGATAAGGAGTCTGATAAATGATAATCTTTCAAAAAATTCTGGAGTTTTTGTGACCACTCATGATCGCTAGTTACTAATTCACCCACTGTTCCTTCAGCACAATGATCTTTTGTCATCTCGAAGTATGGAGTGCACCCGCGGTAGATCATTGTCAGTTTCTTGTCGTTGTGTCTTCCTTCTGTCACTAATTTTCCACATGTGAATTCGGAATGTATTGAAGACGATGCGTTACCACAATCTTGGAGGAGATCATTGTTAAGAGACTTTTTGGTTTTGCATTTAGGATCAGAGTCGGCGGCTCCATCTGAGTTGCTAAGATCTCCTTCGTAGTATAAACAGTTGTAACATTTGATATCTGCAGATCAGATGGAATGGCAGGATAAATTGAGGGTGAAAATAATGAAAATTGAAAGATCATGGCATGGCATTATTATAATGTGTATGTTAATGGTATTTGTTATTGAAAATCATCAAATCATACCTCGAGCGATACTTTGGCTCAATATTAGCAGCAATACAATAGTAAGCCTTGTTCCTGTGCAAGTCACTTTCTCCATTTTCACCATTTCTTTGATGACAGGCTTCGATGATGATGATTGGACAGAATCTAAATTGTATCTGTTATATCGGTTAGTTTCTTATGTTGCTAAATTCTGTTCCGTTTGCTCCATAGTACTTATATTAATTCGATTATTCTGAGGCTTGGTCATTTATATACTGATGCAAAACGTCCAAGAATCACTTTTTATCCAAGTGTATTTATCACTTTTTTGTTACAAATATATATTATTTATTCTACAATTGGTTGTAGCTGTGGCTTGTGGAGCAGCTATACATGCCTTGAACATGCATAACACATTTTTGGAATGTTATATGATCATGAAAATAGCAAAAAGTTGCAGTTAAAAATAATCAATCATTGCAGATCAATATCTTAATTATGATGTGATAATAATTATTATGTTAATGTCATGAGCAATTCATGTAGGTGTGATAGAGCTAGAGCACTGATTTTCTACAATCTGACACATGTGAACGTTTATGCAGAATGAAATATGGAATGTTATTCGATGGCCAAATTATATAGAGGTGTATTTGTGAGTTATTTCATCCTTTCCAATGTACACTTTAATTAAGGGATATCATATATCATTATCGGCATTTTCAAGTATTAGCCATGTCACAGTGTAATCTCATAGATAAGCATGAGCATAAGGACCGCCATGTAGGATGTCGGATAGCACATGTTTCCTGTGTTTAGGATCAGGTACATTTAATGTGAAACTTTTGGAGGTGAATATGTGACCTCTATCATATGTTTTACGTAATTTTTGAGCCTTTCCCTTAAATGCAACAATCTTCATAACCATAACATTTGCACAATTATTTACGTGCCTATATACTATTTAGAGTTAAAACTACACATCCAAAACGATTGCAGTTACCAAATCATATTATCAACAGCCGTTGGTCATGAGTAAATTGGTTAATGTACTTATGTAGTATGTGTAACATAATAAAATTAAAGATAAGGCCTATCTAACATAGGAAATTGCAGACGACGAACCTTATCGAAAATCAAACACAAGATGCTCTTATGATATGTTGACGTCGGTTATAACTGTATTACAGCTAGCAGGACGGGAAAAAATCACTGCTATTTTAGTCTCCTGTGGTATCTATACAAAGTTGATAAATGACAAGGGACAAGCCATATACCTTTTAGGAAGTATAATTCAGGAGTAATATGCAAATGAATTGATTTTTCCTCATTTGGGTTCTTTAAAATGATACTTTAGTTATTTTATTATTTTAAATGTTGAGTAAAAAATTAGTAAAACTTCATCGTTAAAAGTATCCCAATAATTTGCGTAACTAAAAAAGAATTTACTGTAGAAGAGAAAGCAGAGTTGCAATCATCAAATGTGCATTTACAAGCGGTTGTAGGAATCGATGAGTTTATTCCATACACACGTAAGTAGAACTGCAGTATATACCACCACTCATCATTGGTATTGGCCAATTCCTCCAATTTTCCAACTTTGCATTCATCCTCCGTCCCTTCAAGGTAAGGCATGCACATTCGCACAGTGGTACTCATACTTTGGTTGTAATTAAGGCCTTTCATCGTTAATTTTCCACAAACGAAACGCTCAATTCCAATTGCTCGTGGGCACTCTCGAATCGCATTATCATTCGGGGTTTCATGATCCTTACATGAATCGTCTGACAATGTTGGCTTTCCGGGTAGTGATATTTGTACGTTTTCCATGTATGCGCATTCGTAGCAGCTAAAACCTGTGAAAAAAATGGTGATAACTTTTAGAATTGAACTGTGATTTCACGTTTATAATATTTTTTAACACGATATACCATCATCATCGTGATCGGACGAAACTTTTCCAACAAAAACTAGCACAAATACCCCTGCTACCCCCAAAACAAACATCACACTTATTGCTCCAATGACCAATTGCCAGAATTTAGGCTTTTCCATGTTGCATTTGGTATTTCCACTATATAGATTTTATAATAAGTTTAATTTTTAGTTCTTCTATATTTCAATTGTCTATATCACTTTAAAAGACCAAAAGTAGCATAAAACCATTGATAACTAGACAATTTGCTGTGAATTGCTGGTGAACGTTAGAACATCAAAACTGAACTACTGCATTAAGCATTTTATTACGTGAAAGGTAAAGCTAGAGTTTTATGTACTTGTTGGTAGTATCTTTAAATTGCACTTTCCCTAGTGAATTAGCTCATTTTGTGGTTCTTATCTACATGGAAAATCAATTGAGCTAGGTTTACATATGGGTAAATATAACGAAAACATTAACTGCATATNTAAAGCTAGAGTTTTATGTACTTGTTGGTAGTATCTTTAAATTGCACTTTCCCTAGTGAATTAGCTCATTTTGTGGTTCTTATCTACATGGAAAATCAATTGAGCTAGGTTTACATATGGGTAAATATAACGAAAACATTAACTGCATATGTTTATTCTGCATGACAGCTGTATTGTTTTATTTCATAAATGTGTGAAACACGAATAGAATGACGCACTTACAATTAGATTACCAATTTGTATTGCAAAACAAGATTTAGGCTTCTCTAATTGAAAGCTTTCAGAGGAAATTTATCATATCATTGCGAAATTACGTATCAATATAATTGTTATATATATTCGTAAATATATTCGCATTTTAGAGGATGAGTTGGTTTTCAATTTGGAAAAAATTCCCTCGCACAGCATTTATTAAAATGTTCATTTTGGGCATACCATATTTTAATTTAAGGAAATTAAGTGGCTGACTGAACCTAAATCAACTACACTACGCCATAGGCTGATCAATATGCTAGCGGTTATAGATTTGCATGCACGGAGTACATAATGGGTATTCAACCGTTCCAGAGGCTGCCCTTTGGGGGCTATGGTTGGGAACGGGAGTGACTTTTACCTCATGTATTTTTTGCACATCATGACATGACACGTTGCGGTTGTGTGTACACTATATACAGAGGTGATGATATGTTCTCCAAATTTAATGCAAAATGATAAGTACAAGGTAAACATGATTCGCAACGTGAGATGACTTAGGAGATGGTAAATACGTGATGACTTCATATTATAATTTATATAAACAATATTGCACCACCCTTCTGGAATTATTTATACGTGTTTTTTTATCGAAATCTTTCTTACCTATGCCTATGCGTAGGTTGCTTATTCTATGATGCCTATGTAGATGTACAATTTTATTCATAGATTTGGAATTCAACTTACCTAAATGAAAAAATCGTTTAAAGTCCATTTAAACCTTGAACATAATATTTTAGTTTTTAATTAAGTACATTGACTTTACATTTCGTAGTTCTTGTTCAATTTAAGATAAGAAAAAAATTAATGGGTTTGATACTAGCTAGTTGGTTTGTAACTCTTATAACTTTCGAACTGAACACAAGGCGCAAGGCTTTGTCTGACGGCAAGGATACCTGTTTCCTGTCGACACTGAGCACACTTATTACTGAATTGATATCCATAAAATATTGAAAATTATGAAAATTAGTGACTCTTCCATTCTCAAGTCCATTCTCAAGTCCACAATTACTTACAACCTTTCTTCGTTTAATTTTACAGCTATCACACGCGATGTGAAGTCAACACTTCATTTCGTTTTACGAACCCATATCGTTAAGGTATGGCTGATTATCGTTGTTTATGTGAATAAGACAAGAATACATTACAGAATGACAGCGACACGATTCAAATAACATTTACAGGCTGGGATGCATGTGATCATGTCTTTTTTATCCACCTGCATCTCCCCATTTATTTGATTCATCGTCAATTTTACCACGTATAATGTAACAGTCAGACCAAGACCTACATTATGACGAGGATAATGTCTAAATTACTAAGACATCAATTTGCATCATTTTGCAGTACTGGTGTATGCACATCTTCAGTTTCCCCTGTGCATATATTTTATTGGGTCATTGATATTGATAATAATTGTCCATATCACATCTTTCTCCAGCTTGTTTTCAAATATCAACGCTACTTTTGCGGATAAAGCTAAAATTTCGAAAATATTTCAACAAAGGACTCAAATTTCCAATACATATCGTTGACCTAAAGTGACCTTATAAATACGGCGTCAAGCCTGACGTGATGTGTGCCATGTATAATGTCTCTTATAAATGTGACATCATCCTATGCAGTTGATTGTCGTAAATCTTTACTTACCTGTTTTTTATGCCGGTGGTGGAAAGCTCGCACACGTTACTGCGTATTTTCATTTTCTCTTCAAGTCAAGCTAATTAATTACCCCTCTTTAGAATAAATATTAGTGTTCATCAATCTCTCTGAATTTTCATTAAATACCACCCTCCTGCCTCTTATTAGACTCCAAGCAGCTTTTAAAATGAGTCTAACAAATATTTGAATACATCATGTAGACGCATAAAGTTTCTCTATTCAGTGATTCGGGGCCAGCTGATTACTCCTCCTTTCCTCCTCCTAAATAAAAGATGATAAATTATGACAATTGCCAACCCAGGTAAGTCACACAAACAAAAGCAACACTTCTTCTTTGTCTCTCATTTCCATTCTGTTTTTTATTCCGTAAAACATTTTCCATGCTTGTGTACTCCCACAATGTACGATGAAGAATGACACAGTAGACGTTTTGACTTGCTAACGTGTCCTCTACACAAGTTTAATGTTGCTCATTTTGCATTTCTGCATTAATTTATTTTAAGAAAAGAGAAACACAAGGTTTGGACTGTGAATAAAATATGAAGTGAACTTAATTTGTATCTTATTGTAGCTGGCGAAAAAAATCCGTCTCAATGCATTATTCAGTAAATGTTAATGACGCACAAAGTGAAAAAAATGTTTTGCTAAACGTAGCGATTTTTGAAAAGAACTCTTAAAATTTTTTGATTACTCTGCAAAAATTCAAAGAAAAGAATAAATGACATCGATCAAATCTAAATTAAATAAAGTTGCACAGCTTTTCCCAACATATCTTTATTTCAAATCTACTGAGTTGAATGAAGCACATTTTTTTGCCACTGTTCACCACGTCATAATATGGTATACCTAAGCTTTCCGTTTTTAAAACATAGTAAAGCCAAAAATGTCATGCATATATGCCGGGAATGTGCATGAAGGAAAACTAACCAGGTGTTTTTGGGTACACGCATAAAAGGAATCTTCTTCGAATAACAATAATGAAATAATGATTATTATTACATGGTGGTAGTAGTAGAAGCAATAATTTCTTTTATACGATATCCCAGAAAAAGAGGACAGGTTATATACCATATGCCGAACGTAAATTGTACCTGTGCCATGCAGGCCATACATATAATTGCTCTTCTTTGTAATATTGTACTGAAGATTTGGTCGGTCTAACGTAAAATACTGGCTTTGCTCCTTTGGTGGTGCCTTTTTGAGTCAACTATGCCAGATAGAGAAACAGGCTAGAAATGTGGATGTTTCTAGCTTTAACGTACCTGAATGAAGCCTGCCAAATCCATGTAGAGTGCAGGTGGTGTAGTGATGACGAAATAAGAGAAATATGTATGAAGTTTTATGAATGAGTTGAGCGAAACCAACCGACCGCCCACGCCACGATCAAACTAAAACATTACGATAAATCAGCGTAAAAACTAGGATGCACATTTGTATGTTATTTGCAAGCTGACATCAATCAGGACAGGGACAGATATTAATGGGCTATGAACAAGTGTAGAGCCATAAAACGTGTTATTTGAAGAAGTGCTGAACTTCGACTTTGTGAATTCGATAAATAGCGGAATTGTTTGCATAAATAAAATCAGAAAAAAATGCTTGGACTATGGATTTATATTTGAGAAAACCCCTTTGTTGGAGTTTGTTCCAGATTGTACAAGCACAGATGTGCTGGAATCACTCAATTGGAAAACATTCATGCACGTTTTCTTTGTAAAGTCGTTGTTTGCTTTGACACTGACAAAGAGTCGCCGCTCAGCCTTCAACTTTAATCAAGAAAGAAGGTATTAATTGAAACGTGTTAGTTTGCATGTTTTAAGATTACATGCAATCATGAAATGAAACGATGGCCCTTGTAAAAAGCTTAAAAAATTAGGTTGAGGTAAATTGAAAATAGCAGGATTGTTTAAAGAAAGCCACAATCCGATAATTGTAAGTATGTGGAGGATGTGTAACTTTCTTCGAAGATTGCAACTAACTGTCAATATTTTCACTTTATTTGATTGACAGACTGCACATGCATTACATGACACCAGGTCTATAATTAGCGGTAACGAGGATATAGCAATTCTTGGAATGTAATCTCTCAATAAGTATAGCTAGAATCTTGCATAATGTAAAATTCAACAGTGATAACGGAGCACACGTTTCAACTTGAGCCATTTTTTTGCTATTTCAGTTTCGTGAACCGCAAATCAAGCGAATGAAGCATCAACATCGTTTCCCCCATCCATGTTCCTGATTAGATCAGCGTCATCATCAGCAGGTAAACTACAAGGAGGCATGCGTAACGAAAACAACATGAAGCGTGAAAATGGTAATTTATACATGTGGAAAACATTTTCAGATATGGAAATTTTTTTTTGTCAGGTACAGGTACACACTTCTAGAGAGATGCATACATTTTATTTCTGAATTGTAAATGGGATTTAAAAAGGATCCAAGTGCGAGGGTGAGAGAGCTCACATCATCCTCTTCATTATTTCATTCTGTTCATCCTAAAATCAAGGATGAAGAGTGGTCAAACAGGCTTTTGAGACAGGGCACAAACAGACGAAACAGAAATTAATTTTGAAATTGTGCTTAATTCCCTGTATATATAGCCAATAATACGTTTTTTGGTCTTTCGCAAAAAAATGTGCTTACAATCTTTTCTAATTTTCAGGAAATCTTTTACCTCTGTTGATAGCGAATATTACCGTCCTGATGAGCATTTTATGTTAGTCTGTTCAATGTTCAAAGACAGGTACACGCGCTTGAGAAGATTCTCATTTTTTAAAAGCCATCTGGTCACAAAAGTGTGGACATAATAATGTAAAGAGAAATGTTAAAAATGTTAATAGGTTTCACATAAATATTCTCACTATACACAATTTTCCTCCTTCGGTTCTTCTTACCAGTCACTGACTAAAGAGATTGTGCATTTAATGAACAAGTGTCAAGAGAGAAGCACATACGTGAAAGAAACTAGCCTCAGGTTCAACTGTTGATATGTAAAACATTGCCAACAGCCACTTCCATGTGTACTTACTGAAGAAAACAACTTCAATTTCTTTCTCTTGCATCATCATCATCATCAAAGCGAAAACGTGGTCGATGGGAGAATATAGCAGTCATCTATGCCAGTTTGCCAGCGTATATCTTAACAATATTATGATCACAATATAATGATAAAATAATAATAATAATATTGCCCACCACTATTAAGACTGCGACTCGGCTCATCTGCAAGGAATTTCATTCAAATCACATCCACTTCTTTTTAAAAGTACTCTCATCATTATGACAATGATTACGGAGCTAATGGCCAACTAATGTTCTACATCACCAACTTTAAAGATTTTCATGTGCTTTCCTTCTCTCATTTCGTTCATTTTCATGTTCTCCCTAATGTGCGTATGCACTGACTACAAATTGGACATCAGATCAAATCACAAGTACAACACTATAAATTCGCCAACCCATCAAATCAAATGGAATGACTATAATAACTTTTGATAGGACGTTGATGACATCATACATCACAGTCGGAATACTAAAGATGTCTTTGAATTGCATGTTCCATTGCTGTCAAAAGATTTGAAATTGTGGAATCCCTTCAAGTTCTGCATGACACATGGTATTATTTCGAATATTACAGTTTTTTAATCATTAATTGAGTGTGCGATGTCTTCCATCGTAGTTTAACTTGGATCCTAATTTTTTCCAGTATTTTTAATGCAGAAAGTCAATCTTGATAAGGAGTACTAATGCCAGAAACCCGAAATAAAATTGAGTAAAATCTTTTTATTTCGTTCTCGTGGTGCTAACGGGCAATAAGGTTGAAAATAGGATGGTTTTCAAATCTCAATAAAACAGACACAAAACTTTTAAGATTTCCTTTAACTCTTTCTTCCAGAAAGATTTGTTTTGAGAAAATCATTGAAAGCTGCATTTGGCTTTTTTCCATAGTACAACTCGAGAGCTACAAGAGTGCTGCTACCAATTTATGACACCACTCATACTAAACTTTCGATTATGGCGTAGTAATAGTCTAATAGTATAGATGTGTTTTCTTAAGACGAGAAACAATCGCCTTTATATTTCTACCGTATCACTTATATTATTTTCATCCGTCAAGATTTTGTATGTGGCTGCATGAATGGAAGATAAAAACCGACCGATACGGAAAGATTGTGTGACGTGCAATTGATAGTCAACTTGAATACAGTAGTAAGTCAAGTGGACTGTAAAAGTTTTCTTTTCTAAAGATGCTTCACTTGCTCTTGCTCTCGTGTGTCTTCCTAAATGACTGAACTGAGCGTCGCGACGTGTGTGTGTTTGTGTAGAAAACCAACCGCAGAATGTGATCCGGCAACTACATAAAATTTTACGACCATAATTTTTTAAAATTGAAAATAAATATGCATCCATGAAAAAAGATTACACTGAGCGTACTCCTTCCACCTCAAGATGTAAAGTTGAATGGGCTCATCTAAGATTTTCGCTGGTTTGTCGGATAAAAGTTTCATATGCCTTCTTTTCATTAACAATATACTTTTTCAGGACCATGTGCAAATGCAGTTTTTCATTCTGGGGAGGTTGCCAATGATAAAAAGCCACTTTTTTCATAGCATCTTAATACATCGTGTACTATTACTTGACTCTTCTTCTCCTGCTGGCAAGAATTAAAAATCTACATTTTGATAGTAGTTTACGTATTCAGAAAGTCCATACGGTTTCAATTCATTCATTGAGGTGAAAAGCCACCCAGGTTTTTATCGTAGTAAAAAAGAAAAGATATGAAGCTCCGAGGTGTTTTTAGTTTGCTCTTTAACAAGAGCGGTATCGGCATGAATTAAAAGAGAGAAAAAAGTTTGAAGATTTTTCAACCATTTTTACCATTTTGGACATAATGTTGGATATTATTATGCATTTATCAAGTTGATTTGACAGGTAAAGAGGTGCAATTGTCTTTTGTTATGTAGAGTGATATATGTAGCTTATAACAGGCTTTGTAGTAACAAAAGCCAGTATTTTATTGCAAACTTTAAATGGCTCACAACAAAAGAGAACAGTTTTTTTCATTCAGATATAACAGCCAACTTGAAGAAGAAGCTTGTTTTGCAACAATGTGAATATGGCAATTGACCACGGAAAGAGATCGGAATGTATTGGGATGTCTGGGCAATCGAAAACAATAACTAATAACTATCCACCAACGCTTGTATTATGATGGTTATTGAGTTGGTAAGTAATGTATCCAAATCACCCAATAATTATCTTGTTGGATCATCCATCATAACAAATCCATAACTTTTCATTTAAGTTCCCTATGAAAACATTAGCTTATTTTCATTGTTGTGCAGGTTCACGAATTGCATGACGAGAAGAGATATGCACATTTACAGTTTGCATTGCGCGTACATAATTATTATTTAACTTGATCTGTTAGTTTTTTTTTCTTCTAAAGACTTTGTTTCGCTTGTTGTATTTTTTGCAGTTGTTGTTTTAAAGTTTGCATAGCGGTAAGCCTTTGTTCTTGTTTAGAGGAACATTTGCTACATTGTTAGAAAAGCTGGATTTCTTAATTGCATATTATTACAGTAATATGTAGAGGTGAGTTTTATTAAGTCACCTTTCTCCCTTCCTTGTGGTTAACGACACTCATTTGCATAGTGTCTAACGGGATTTTAATGAAATATTCATGAAAGCTATGTAGAAACTGGCAACTTATTTCGAATTCAAGTTCTGAACGTAATCAAATGTAGGCACTTATTAACATAAAGCAAAAGTAAGGGTATTCGTATAATTGTTAATTTAGCTGACCAAATTAGTCCATGTTGGCGGTTTGCGATGTGCAAAACTTTTCCAGTACAAAGTACAATCGCAGCAAGTTGATTGAAAAGGAAAATACTTGTGATTATTTGTATCCTTTCCTCTTGCAAATATTACGTTTGACGTAAATGATGTTAATGTAACATTAACAAATATGTTCGAACTGAATGATAAAAATGATATCATTCTGTTTATTTATTTGTAATTTGTAATGTTGCGTGTTGTTTGTATAGCATCACATGAATTTTATCTTGTATTCAGTCCATACAAGGATAAAACAAGAGATTTCTTTGAAGGGAGTTAATGCGTCGTAGACATTTTGATTTGCAACAAAATTATCATCGTGAATCATTAAATTAATGTCGACTTTTATACTAAATGACTACTGATTTCTTTCATATCAAATGTCATGCAATATCGCATTATTTGTAGCTGTAGCTGAACTTCTCTTACGTCGTCTTTCTCGTCGACCCCATCTCTGATGATGAGATTCTCTTAAAATGTCTCAATTTTTTTCACGGGTTACTACCATCCAAATCTCGTGTATCGAGATGTAAATGAATACATTAAAAATATAAAGACATTTTTTTCTCAAAATAACATTTTTCTAAACAACTTTTCCTCCTCTCTGCGATTTTTACCAAGTTTAGAGAAATTACGCATGCACATTATAAGTGTGTGAGTACAAGACAACAAAATATTTCATTTATGGAAGGAGGAATGATTGCAAACATTATTTTCTTTTTTTACTCCTCGTGAAGTCAAGTCCGTTGATTATAACATCATCATCGTAATCATCATTATATCATACATTTTTATAGTATAAACTCACTACTCACTTGTCAGCGGGTCACTTGAGGTCATTGTCATTCATTATGTTTTAAGTTGAGGATTGGAACGAAAGCACAAGAGAGTAACAACGCTGTCGAGCATCATCTTATATTGCTGTCTTCGTCTCCTCGAAAATCTTCACATTGCTTACATAATAACAATAAATAACGCTGGTGAAGCTGCTGCAGATGATGAAGGAATGAGTTGATTTGACTAACTGAATCGCGCAATAATATTTTATGTGTACTTAATCAATACGTAGTAATCTGTTGACTTGCCCATAAATAATAACAGCATGACTATGATGATGAAAATTTATAAGAACTTTTATCCTGTCGAGTGTGTAAGCACATACCTACACAGCATTATGTACATAAGCACTTATTAGTAAATATGAAAAAGTGAACATGTCTGCTGCCTAAAAAACGTTATTGCTAACTCCTTATGCACATTTCCATCTTCCGATTTTTCCTCCTTGAGGCTGCAGATTTTCTCATCTGCCTGAGTCACTAGCGACAGCCCACGATTATTTTTCTCCAAATCTCTGTTTAATACCAAGTCTCATCCCGCACAAGCTCAAGCACATGATGATGAGGTTAAGGTACACAAGAACACACATTAATATTATTATCTTCGTGACGACGAGGAGTTTACTTTTTAAACTTGCTATTGCTCTCGACTTGTCTTGTGGATGGGCTCACTCAAAAGTAATATAGGGAATTGCTTTCTTCTCCTTTTCCCATTCGGCTTTAATAAATAATTTACTATTCATTATATCATCTTAGTTGGTTAGAGCTCTAATTTAATTCATCATTGGAGCTTAACCAACTTTTATGTTGCTGCAAGAAAAGTAAGTTATTTACATTCTTTATGTGTATTCAATGTATATGTGGATTTTGATTGATAGAGCTCTTAAAACGCACAAAAAATTTACTCCTTTCTGCACTCCACACTCGTCGTGTCGTGTGTTTATGTTCGTGATAATTAGTTAAATGCTGCTCTCTTGACGGATGGCTAATAATGATGGTGGTGAATGGTGATGGTGGGCTGCTATAAAACTTTTTTAGTTTTTTCTTTCTTTTTGCCTGATGGCACTAGCCACGTCTTTCTTTTACACAACTTCAATTTACATCATCATCTTCATCAGTTTACATTAAACATTTTTGCCCTCTTCGGTTTTTTACTTATGTGTGCTGATTGTTAGATAATGGGTGAGAGTAAAGCGTCTTACGTACAGACAATTCTCTCTTTTTTGCTACTTCAGAAGTGGTAATAATATCTGCCCGTCGCTGTGGTAGGTAGAAGTGCGACGCACGTCCGTCCATCCGTAAAAGAGTGAAACAAGGGTTGGAATGGAAATTACTCTATTCTATGTTAATACGCATTACATGATGCGAAACGTAGTAAGATTTGCATATTACAGTATGCATTTCTTGGATATAACTTGTCAAAATAAAGGTATATCCAACGACTTTATTTATGAGCATGACAAATGCTTAATGTTATGGTCAATTTTATGGATGAAGCTCTGGAAAAAAGCATTTATACAAAAAAGAACGGTACAAAGATTAATCAGAATTATAAGCCTTTAAGCAAAGCATACCTCCTTTTCTTTATTACATACGTTCTAACTAACATCTTATCAATGTACAAAAATGCAGTTGGCCAATTCATCAGGAAATGCCAAAAATTTCGACTATTCACCTTTGAATCTGATACCTCATCCCTCACAAGTAGACTGTATTTCTATATAATTTCCTCCCAATTAATGACAAGCTATGTACACCTTTATGATCG
>JAHZNA010002689.1:0-12168 GCA_027743935.1 Sinodicranocentrus sp. ZH6
TCAAGTTGTGTTAAGTTTCTTGTGGACAATTAAATGACTGTGTATTTTAGCCGCATAATTATCCCATCCTCACTCCCTATGCTCATTCAGTGATAATGCTTATAAGTTCCAACTTACCAAATGTGTTTCCCATCATTTACACTCAAGTGAGAGCACCAATCTAGGTGAAATGGTTTCTAAACCTTGATCAAACCAAATTTTATCTCTGCATCTAAAATCAATTAGAGGTCTTAACTTATTGGGGGGTCATTCCTTTTAAATGTGGTTCAAAAGAAAATTCACTTGCATAAATTTACAATCGACAAAGCTCCTCTTTGCTTAGGTATTCGGAGTAACTCACTGCAATTGTATTCGGTTCAATAACTTTTAACAATATCCAACCTTTTCAAAGCTTTCAATTGTGTAACTGAAGGTTTCCTCTTTGCTTGCATTCCCATCTTTCTTTTATTACCGAAAGCGCGAACCAGCTTTACGCAAAAGTAAAAATTTGTTGAACATGCATACAAAACTTCCCAATACCATGAAGGTCAAAGCTGTACGAGAAATCTTGAAAAGGACGAAAAAAGTGCAAACCATACTGAAACACTACAAAGCTAAATATAAAAGTGACGTCATGGCTGTGTTAGTTTTTAGTATGGCATTTGAAATTTTCGGATTGTATGTATCCATCAATATACAAGGTCAAACCTCAAAGGAAATCGTTATTGAACATGGAATTATTGCTGATCATCAATGTGTTGTGACATCTCTTTGCCTCATTAAAGTTTACTTGCGTGTATTTTTTATTAAAATGAGCGCTTAAAATATTGTGGGTCAGATAATAGTCATGTGATCCAGTAGATCTTGATCGTTTCTTCATCATGTCATTAGTAACTGCTGTGGCTATTTGTATCCCGGATGGCATCCAGTCGGATGGAGAGACAGATGTCACTATCGAGGGAACACGTTTTGGTGAAGTTTAAACCAGGCCAAACGGAATATTGTTTATAGTGTGTTTTATGGCGTCGATTACGAATCTGAAATCCGTTTTCTGTAAAACGCAGGTTTGGCCGAGTTATGAGATGATTTATACTAAAAACCCGAATTGAAAGAACACGGACAATAAATGTGAACTTTTTATTTTATACAAAAATAAAGCATAAAAAATTAGGCATTTTGTATTTAAACTTTGGTAAAATTCCTTATAGTTTTTTAATTATGTCCCTTGTACTGTTTTTTACCACTTTGTGCGTCAGTACTCTTACCGCACATTAAAGCGGATTTCAAAACAAACTAAACCTTGGTACGGATATAATAGCAAGCTTGCACTTTTTGGGTCGGTTCGGTTCTTTCACCAAATTTTTTATACCAAAAACACTTTCACCAACCGGCCCGTCAACAAAAAAATTTCACCAGAAAGAAATAAAGGTTGGCAGTGGTAATGGTAAAACAGGTTGGGTGAAGGAACTTTTGGTGAAAAGACCTGTAACCATCAAGTGGACCTGTAACCTGTAATAATAAAATTAGTATGTAGAGCGGAAGAAGCACATTGACGAGGTTCAAGTCAGGCTCAGGATTACACTACCTAACATCAGTCTGTCGCGTAGTTTTCACTGTGTGATAAAAAATTATGAAAACGGGACCCACTCAACCTCTTCAAATACTATTAGTTCCGACTCACCACCTTTTTCTTGAGATTTATTGAAAACCCACAAATTCCCAATTTTACAAAACTGAGAGACTGGAAGAAAGGGCTAACCTTTCAACCGGGCCCAATCAACATCACACATTCCTTATTAACTTGGATTTTGTAACCAAAATTTAAATTAATGTAATATAAAATTTTAGTTCCAAACGTAAATGATTTTCAGACCTTATCCACACTGCACTGGTTGGAAGAACTTGAGAATGGCATCACGCGCTGTAACGTCATTTCACCGAAATCCATCAAAAAGTGCATGGTATGTATATTCAGCCTACAAACCTTATCTCCTTTAAGTTTTAATGTAGCGAATATAAAGAGTTGTAGAAACGAGGTGAAGCCACGTCTTTGTTGTAGTGTTGGAAAACGTAATTTTTGTTCTAGAAGGTTTCGTTTTATGCTCATGCCTTCTGCGTGTTGCCTTTGTGTATGAAATCGTTCATAATACGAATAAGTTATTTTCTGTGCACAAGTAAGTTGAGTTTTGTCTTCCGAGGAGAACGATTGAAAAAGTAGAGTCGTGCTGAATGTCGTGTACACATAATTAAAATAATTAAAGTTTGTCATTGTTTGGTGAGGTTGACGTGAACGGAGATAATTAAATAGTTTAACTAATCTACTTTGTGTTGCGTTGCTACTTTGCTTTATTGTGCACTGATAAACACATTGACTTCACATCGGAGCATAGTCAGTTTAAGGCACTTGAGCATAAAGGATTGGGCTAGTGATTTCTCCATTTGTTTCGGTCACTACTGCAGATAATCCGAACTAGGGCCTTACCGGGACAGCACTCGCATACCCTGGAAGTTGACCCTACATTATTACAGTTTTGTTAATTTTTCCCTAATTAAAAAAAATCCCTCACGCGTTTTCCAGGTTCACCCGCANAACATTAAACATCTCTTTATTCTCGTGTCTTTCCTCATTCACAGTTTAACACTATGTTCTTCCTTAAGTGACACCCCCCAAAGCAGCATTATTACAAGAGTTATCAAAGTGTTGACAACAGAGCGATTGAGAAATTGGGAGGTCACCTCGTGTGAGAGTTAATTAAATAAGTGCTTCTAACTTCGTGAAAAATGAAGAAAAAATATTCTGAATAATTGATGCAAGATCAGCAATGCTTAGGTATGCTTTACTTATTTTAATGTTTGTTTGAAAGAGCTGTATTTACAAATGTTTGTTTAAAGTTTCGTTACCCACTTCAATCCTGTTGTATCTCATTTCTTAAATGTTTTCTTGTTACTCAAATCTATCGTAAATCTATTCTATTGTAAATCAGTTAAAAGTCTCTATAAAATAACTACTTTAAGCTGTCAATAAGATGCAACTATCAGAATTAGTAATTTGATTTTCTATCCAGGAATTTATCTTATATGGAAAAAACCCAAACTTTAAATGGTCTTAATCTTATAATTCGGCTGGCAACCAGTTCAGTTGTGTTAGCAGTATAGCAGTGTTTTCTTGTGTGAAGTGCACTGTGTGAAGTATTAAAAAACGAGAGTTGAAAAGGAATTGTCTATTTTATTTTATTTTCCGCCAGCTTTTTGTTAAGCGCTTATTCGCTTTGCGGAAGTAAAATAAATGGAATATAACTCAATGTATGATATTTTAAAAAAAATAAATCTTTGTTTATGAAAAATTCTTTACTGGGCACACTCGTGATAGATAAGCGATACAACTACAGACTCGTGTTTCAACCTTAAGGTTCTCATGTCTCTATCACCTTGATTTGGACACCTCACAGTATAGATCATTATCCAAGCCATACAAGTCTCTTTTTCTAAGAAGCCTTAAAAGCTTTGTCCACTTTACAAGATGATCTAATTCTGAAAAGAAAAAGTTCTCCAAACAGTACTTCAATAAAAGCAATTATAATCATCTTGACTTGTTCTCCAGACAAATGGCATGCACACTGCACAACATCCATAGCTCACGATACATTAACCTCAAACGTGACAATGAATAAATAAAAGTTCTTCAATATTTTGGAAATGTTGTCCTCGTCACACCTTTTTCTCCGGACTAAAATCGCCAAATGGATCCCTCGAAGCCTACTCAAGTAAGGTGTGTGGGAACCAAATTGAAAGGATAACTCAAGTGGGAACATAATATCCTTCGCAGAGAAAAGGAGAAGATTGATCATACCAAATAACTTTTAATACAACTAATTAAAGGAGAAATTTTTGCCCCTCATGAAATGATTCAAAGTGATGTCCAGCTAAAGAAGAAGAAGATAATGATGTTGACAACGAACCCAAACTTTATTGCTGTATTATTTTACCTTTCGACAATGAAGTAATACCGAAAAAATGAACTATAAGATGCAAGTTCATAAGCATGATTAAAATGTTCAAGTAAATAAATACCTTTTAGTTCTCATATCATATCATAAACAAGAAATATACCCAACTCCTTCCTGTTATTTGAATATTAAGGGAATCATTTGCATTTATAAAGCATATTATTACATCTTGAAAATTAATGGAGAAAGCGGTACATGTATGCTTGCAACTTTCGTGCACCCCTTTTTTAAAAGTATTTATGTCCATCAGATTTGTAGGAGATTGAAGATCGCTTCATGTTTCTCGAGTAAAGAATTCTCCACAATTTATATGATACTTGGCTACCCATTCAAGAATTCTAGTGAAATGTCAAAAGCCTGTAGAAAAGTAAACCTTGTGACAGTAATGATGACATTCAGAGATGTTGCTTGACAGAAACAAAATATTTCAAAAGATAATTGCCATGATGGAGATTTCAGTGCATGATCTTGTACAAATTGTAGTGCCGAATGTGACTCTTTGGAAAGATATGAGTCACAGATACATAGACTGTTCGATTCCATAATAATAGGATCAAGTTTTTAAAATATGTAATCCATTATTTCCAGTAAAAGTTATATTGAGAGTTTTACAAACGAGTAAAAAATATATCGCCTTAGCTTTTCTTCCAGGTTCATGTACCGTACCCACGCTGCAATTCAAGAACATTTACAATGAGCAGAAAAGTAATGTAATGTACTGGGGCAATGCATTAAATGTGGATTGCTGGACTTTTCTCTCTCACAATCAGTCACCTTTCCATGCTCTACTACACCCTCATTCCATTCATGTTTAAGACATGGTGCACTTCCACAACCTATTTTGAAAATATTCTGGGGTGCATTTCGTGTTTGTTTATATCATCCAACAGTTCCAAAACTTGTTTGCTGGTCTATTGGAAAAATACTTTCGAATTCTTCATATTAAAGTAAAATACACAGAGTAATTGTAAATAAAGTAAACAAAGAGCCAGGCCAAAGATTAGTATAAAAAATATTGCAAGCTCCACTTTGTCCTTTACGCAGTTTCAGACGTGACAAGTAATAAATAATAACAGCAAAAGGTACTTCACCCTTTGAAAATGTTTACAACATCACGTATCACGTCACGTTTCTTCCAGAATGTTTCTAAAATCCCCAAATGGATAGCTAGAAAGCTACTCAGCTTAAGCAACCTTGTGAGAAATAAAAATGAAAGAGTTTTCTTACCAAAGAGGAAATAAAATGTCCAATACAGAGAAATGAAGATTAATCATGTCAATAGTTTATAATTTAATTGAGTTTAGAAGAAATGTTCGCACCTGATGAAATTAATTCCATGTGATGTCCAGCGAGAGCCGAAATAGATGAGCAGGTTGAAAAAATCCTAACTGTAATTCATACCTGATGAGAGATGACAGTTGATAGCTGACACTTGACAGTAAAAAGTGGATCAAGTATTCGTCACAATCTACCAAGCTTTTCATCGACAGATTTATGCAAATTTAAAATCTGTCAGAGGAAATTCCTGATAAATTATGTGAATATTGAGAAAAATGAAGAATATCTTCTGGAAGTAAACTCCAGGGAATTCTTTTGGTTTAGAACAACCTCAAGATTGTCAGCAAGAAAAAACAGTTTTTGAGAGTTAGCTCATTCCAGAAGATTAGTCTGCAGGGATTAAATCATGAAGATAAACGGATGGCAATATATTTATCACGTCATCTGACTACCTTCATGATTCATCCCTTCAAAAGAACCAGCTATTTTGAGCAGTAATTTAGTTTTTCCTTCCAGTTTCCGATCGTCTCCTTTCCGAACTGTAACTAAACGAAAGGGATTTACATTAGAAAGGAGTTTAAGCACATGTATATATCCAATTAAGTATTATGAAAAATTTGAAACCTTTTCAGTTTTTAGGAATTACTGCTCCTCTAGCACCGCTGTTTAGTTCCCCCCACAGATTAAGCATGGGAAATAATTGATGGATGACATTTTCTGTAGACTAGAGAAAAAATTGACATGGAGGAATCTCATAAACTCACAGAGTCAACCTTCTCCCAGAAAATATTATACAGTGCAGCAAGCTAATAGAGCAGTTTTACATGATAATATTTAGTAATTTTTCTTAGAAAATCCAGTGTAGGTTGTAGTTTTACAAGTAGCCTATAAAGTACAGATTTAGCGTTAATTTTATACGAGCTGTAATATCCCTATTTGTACATTATAAATGAAACACAAAAATTATCTTGAAAGAGGAAATGAAAGTCGCATAGCTGATATTAAATACTGAACTGGAGCATTCCTGATTATTATTGCTTTTTAGTCAAGTCAAACACCTAATTGGAACAACGTGAAATAAACGTGAACTGATGTCAGCATATTGTTTAAAGCAGAGAATACCTGAGACCGACTATGGGATGTAAATAAGCCTCCGACATTTTTAGGTTGTTGTTGATATGTTGACTGCTTTGCTTCAAATGCGCGATGAAATATTCCACCTTTATTCTCTGACCTTTCTGACTCAATGACATTCTTAAAATGCAGAAAGTCTATTGAGTAGAAAGTACAAAGAAGAAAGGCAGGGAAGATTTTAAGTGGGTGAAAGTGCGTCAAATTTACGGATGTGTTTTTTCTCCCAGTTGTATCGGTTGAGTTGGTAGTGAAAATATCATTGAATACGTCTAATCTTCATCTCAGGCTTGAAAATTGACTTCCGGAGATATATTCATGGTCATTTTCAATTTACGCCCACGTTTCATGTTTACTGAGATGGCAGTAAATATTTAATTGCGTGGTTCAACTCATCTTCCTAAGAATGGCTTGTTGAAGTGTTTAAACCGCACAATATTGCTCAACTGCCTTTTTCCGGAATTATATTCAATCGGAAACGGGTCAAGCAAGCAATATTGTGAAAGAATACATACCTTGTTTGTTTCTCCTTGAGATCCGAACACAAGATGACTACTTGGAGATCTTTGGGCGATTCAGATTCAGTTTGGTGGATTTTCCAAACAAATAATTGCATTGTGACCAGGTAGGGTGCTGACAATACGTAACGCGGAATAATTCAATTAATTAAAAAACATACCCAGTTACAGACTTTAAGCTTCCAAAAGTGTCGTCGCAGTATGCTTCCAGTAGATTGTAAATCAGATAAAATATTTGTTTGAGAAAAATAATAAATACCTGTCTACAGCGGTATATTGTTTGTGACAGACATACAAAAGATGTTCAAAGCAGGATCTAAAGGAAAAAGATGAATTGTACAAATAAACCTTGTGACAGTAATGATGACATTTTGAGATGTTGTTTGACAGAATAAGAATATTCCAAAGGATAATTGACATGTACTAGATTTCAGTGTATGAGCTTTGTACAAATTGTATTTATCATAAATGTAAATAATTTATTAGGGATAAGTGAGCTACGGATGTGATATGAATGAGAAATTGTAATAAATACTATTGTCCATACTCTCCATTCAATATTTTGGACACAATGGAAAAAGCAATAAAACTCAACAAGCAAAAAGATAAAAGAAGAGGGAAACTTTCCAGGGAAGGGGTGACCTTCTTTCCATCTTCATAAATTTCCAGCATAATGTTAAAGCTAATATCTGGAATTTTTTCCAGTAGTAAAAGCAATGTAATCTACTGGGGCAAAGAGCTACATCTAGATTGCTGGATTTTTCTTCGCAGCACAAGCTAAGCTTTTCATGCTGTACTACATCCACAGAAGATATCCATCGTAACACAAGTTACCTCTTTCCATTCTTTTTAAGACCTGTTGCACTTGCACAACCTGTTACAGATCAGATGTATTGTAGGGCTTGCATATATGTTCTGTTGCAGAAGGGGTGATCTGAATCCTGCTCAATTACTTTAATTAAAGTATAGTACAACAGTAAATTATAAGTAACGTAAATAAGATGAAAGAAGAAAATAAAAGGGTCACTTTACTAAAGTGGAAATATAATATCCTATACGAAGAAAATAAGATTAATTCACGCCAAATAGCTTTTAATATGATTGAGCTCAGGAGAAATGTTTTATCAATGTACATTATTTAAATTGATGTCCAACAAGCGTAAAAAAGGATAATCAGGGTAACAAAAACATACTGTAACTCATACCTGATGACGATGAGAAGTGACAGGTGATAGCTGGCAGAAAAAGTGGCTAAGTATTCATCATCATTTTACAAGTTTTAAATCTGCAGATTTGCACAAATTAAAAATCTGTCAGATAAAAAACCTGAAAAATGATGTGAAAGTGAAGTAAAGTGAAGAATATCTTCTAGAAGGAAAATCCTGGGAATACTTCGGTTATACCACAATTCAAGATTGCTTGCAAACATGGATTAATTTATGAAGATAAACGGATGGTTATATAGATCACAGGTAATGCGACTACCACTCTTGGTTGCATCCCCTCGAAAGAACTTGCAATTTAGAGTAGGGATCAGGTTTTTGCTCCTCCAATTGTTTTACTGCAAATTGTAAATTAGCGAAAGCTATTCACTTCGGAAAAGAATTTAATTATTTATGTATATCCAACATTATTATAATAAGCGGGAAAACTTAACTTCCAGAGTTTTTAGGAATTTACCTGAATAAAATCTTCCTCTCATATAAAGTAATAAGTTATCCTTCAGAAGAATCCTTGGCCCTCTTGAAAATAGGAACAATGGCAGGAATGCTTTTACTGTGTTAGCAAGAAATATGCACAGGAAAGTGTTAATTTTGTGAAGGCAATGGCAATAGTCAAGCAAGGACTCAGTGGAAAGTTAACATGAGTATGGCTTTCTCTTTCCATTACGTGGATAACTCTATTCATTAGTTTTATCTGGTTTCAAATGCCCTTTCCAGCTGTTTTAAAATACATGAAATTATCATAAAGCAATTGGAGTACTTTCAATTGTTATATATATTACTAGCTTCAATTTTTAGCGATAATTAAATAAGCGAAGTTTGCATAGATGATAATTAGTAGGAAGATGAATTTATAATACAGCAGATAAGCCTTCAATATGAATCATCTTTACGATAAAGTTGATGTGTTGACTGGTTGAAAAATGCGATGAAATATTCCACCTTTATTCTACGCCCTTTCTGACTCAAAGACATTCATTAAATGTAGAAAGTCTGTTGAGTAGAAGGAGCAGGGAAAAAAGACAGTTAGGATTGTATAAAGGTGAAATGCGTCACATTTGCTGACTGTTTTTGCTCCCAGTTGTATCCCTCGATTTTGTCGTGAAAAATAGTATTGTTGAAATGCTTGATGCTTTATCCTTTGATTACTGGATATCTTAATTTTCATCTCGGATTTGAAAAGTATTTGAGATGACGAAAAAGATTTCTTGGTTGGTTTTCACTCGTACGGCAAATCTTTCCGGGAATGGATTGTTGAATGGTTTAAACTTCAAAATATTACTTAAATGCTCTGTTTCGAAATTTTAAATAAACAGCCCAACTAAGCAATATTTTGAGAGAATAAACAGCTTGCTTTTTCTTGATGAGAAGATTCTTCTTAATCTGTAGATTACTTAGCAAGGGGAAAATATGAATCCTTGTCATCAGCCATATTATATAGTTTTAGTGCACAATCTTAAAAATATTTAAAACTTTTGCATGCATTTTTTTTATCACAGTTGAGCCACACCATGTAAAACCGAACAAGGTAAGATAAAACTTAGCCTCAGCAATTCTGAAAGATTTGATGACGTAAATGTCGAAGAGATGGGAGAGGACTGCAAGAGAAATTACCTGAACAAGGGAAGAAATATCCTGTTCAAAGAATGAACTCAAGAAGCCTCCCGAACGAAACTTGACGAATATGCGCGATCTTTAGTAAGCATAAATTTTGTACTTTACCTGAGATTACTAGACATCTTTGTGGGATCTAGATTCACAACTGATTTTTATAAAGATTCGTAATAAACCACTGTATATTTTTACAACTAGCCCAAGTCTTAAATACTAAACTTTCGAGTAGGACTTTGAATAGTAGGACATATGGGGTGGGAGACAAAATGTATCATCAAGCCCCAAAGTCTTTTATGTACTTCGTATGAAGGAGCAAGCAAAGTTATAAAGTCGCTTTCTCTCAGAAAGCAACCCTAAATTTTACGGCATGCATGTATAAAGATATATGTAAAAAAGGAAAAAGCACAGACTTCATCAATTCGATAAGACTTAATGATGAGAACTGTCAGTCATAATTTCCCCGTGGTCTGTTGAGAATGGAAAAGAATTGTCTTTTACATACCTTTATTTAAATTGATATTTTCATTGGGTTTGAAATGATGGCAAAGACCAAACAAATATTGACAGTCGCCATATAAAATTTCACAAATTATTGTCTCCCCAAGATTTATTTCCGGATGAATAGAAATGAATGAAGACCTTTTTATTTTCATATCATTATAAAATTGAATCTACCCGATTCCTTCAGAATATTTGAATATATTTTTTTAAAAAAGGTTATGTTCATATACATATCTTCAAAGTTAATGGGGAAAGCCGTAATTTAAAGAAGTTTTTTAAAAATCCCTGTTGCAACAACTGATTTGCGGCGGAAATTTCAGACGACTGAGAAAATTGATATGGATAAATGATTTAGATGAACCGTGCACCCCTCAAGCAAATAAAAACTAAGTGGTATTATTATTTCAGAGGTCTTGCGGAAGTATTTGAAAATATAATCCAGTTTACTTTCGTTTTTCTATTTCAACTTTACTTGTTAACATGTTGAGTCTCTAACCTGTTGGGGTGACTTGAGCATTGTGTTAAGAGAAAAATATGATGATGACATAATGACGACAGTAAAGATGATGAATAAAATTATGAATCACTAAAAGATAACTAAAATGAATAAGATTGATCCGCAGAGCTATAAAATTATACAGCAAGTGCATATCTGACAAAATACATAGTGGGAACTCAACTCCATCTTGTCACTAATACGAACACGTTTCACATTTCAGTATTGATTTTTTGACGCTTTCACCAATCCTCCTCTCTAGCTCTGTGATTTTCACCTGGCTTCAAACTCATTTGCACATTATTGACCATCGCGAGGAGCAACTGTAGCGTGATATACGAGATAATCTCGTAAATAATATTGTCCATACTCTCCATTCAATCTTTTGAACACAATGGGAAACGTAATATAGCTATAACTCGACAAGAGAAGGAAGAGGGAAACTAGCGAGGGCTGACCTTTCCATCGCCCTAAGTTTCCAGCATCATGTGAAAGCTAATCTCATTGCTGACAAAACCGAGATGGACTATATCATCACATCAAGAACTTCTCGGCTGGATTTAGATTTCTTACTTCCAGCTGCTCAAAGATACAAGCGGAAAAAATTGTTTCTGAGAAAGGGGCAGTGAAAGATATGTGAGAAGTAACTGTGTGTGATGTTTTGCTGAGAAATACGAAATCAAATGAAAAAATTGCAATCCTTTTGGGGGGAAATGAGTTACGGTGGATGAAATGAAGAATAAAAAAGAAATTCTCATTGAAATATACATTTCGACCGTTTGAGCCAATATGATTAAATAATATTAATATTAACTTTGAGTACATGCACAATTTACATTGTTAAAATAAATGTATTGTACGTTCTACTTCACATCAGGGGATTTTCAAGTACATTAAGTTTTCAGCATTACATTAAGTTGCAATATGTTGTCATCAAAGTATATGCCAAAGTACTGTAGTATAATTAGGGGTTATTATGTGAGAAATATCGACACAAAAAATGTCAACAGACTTTCCCGAATATATTTTTGAAACATTTTTATTTCCTAATTTTTCTCAAAACCCTCATACTACAAATTAAGTTTCATAATCATAGAAACTTTACACTGCACATGCTTAATGAAATTTTTCAATTATTATTTTAAACTAGAAATTTCAACATCTTTTCCATTTTCTAATGATGAACGTTTTTTTATTGAAAGTTGGACTACTATAAAATATTTTAAATCAAAAATTTATTCTCTACTAGTGTAAATCTCAAATGAAAATATTCATCATTAAATACATGCAAGCAAATTTCCACCCCATGAGTGGACATTTTGGCTATGTAAATTGCACTACACTCAGTCTTGTCAGACCTAGCTGCCCACTTCTGATTGGTCAGAGTTAGTCAGGAAAATACGCCCACATATTTGAATTCA
>JAHZNA010002690.1:0-38092 GCA_027743935.1 Sinodicranocentrus sp. ZH6
TTATATGTAAAACGTAGAAAAATCTGGTAGCATAATGACCTTGTGCAAAGGGCGCTATCTTATAATAAATAAATAAATAAATAAATAATAAGGGAAAGGTAAAACTACAATCCGAAAAGGATCCATTTTCTCTTGAGGGTGACTCGATCAGTCGGTATTAGATCAAAACGAGTTCCACAAGAGGTTTTTCAAGTTTGCCATTGGCTCTTTTTTAAGGTTTCCAATTCTAACAGAAAACGCGTCCAGGTTAGGCTAAGAAAAAAAGACAATGAGACCTGTAAACTGTGTGTATGTACATAGTGCATCCCTGATGGCCTTTTCCCCTCTGCTTTCTTATTTCCTTCCTGTGTATATCAGCCCATCTCGGCGTTTATGAAACGAAACTTATTCTTTGATCGAGAGCATACAGATGGATAGCGGAGAAATAATGATCTTGTTCGATAAGCTATATAACGTAAAAATAAAAGTGCAGTAAAAAATCTCTGTCTCAAAGTGGATCTCCTTGGAACGTGCTTATATGCGACAGTGTCTATTTGAGAGTTTTTTCTTTTTTCTTTTAATGGAAAATTCAAGCAGAAAAAGGGAAGCGGTCAGTAAACTGTAAAACCGTAATAACAAGACCTTCCCAATACTCCAGGACAAGTCTGGAGAGCTAACAAGCCGTGTGTTATTACTTGTGTCCTTCGGCTTCGTAACTCAAAGCATTATTTGCTATTATCTCGAGCCACATTTCAAACACAACCCTCCCAGTTTCCGCAGCAAAGAAAGTGAACCATATATACAACGGCATGCTTCATTCTCAATTTAAGTTTCCCTTCAAAAACCCCTCTCTATTTGTCCTCTTTTGTTGGTCAAAAGTTGCAAGTTGCAGCGTACACAGGGAGCTTGACTTGCCTGTGGACTTGCGATAGGAAAAGAGCCATTAAGAAAACAAAAGGACTGGTCCTGTGTACACTAAAGCTAAAGAACAAAAGGAGTCAGAGGGGGAATAGTTTAGTTGAAGATTTGAGGGAAAATCTGTCTGATTCTCTTTTCATTCCTGTTTCTCCATCCTCTACTCCCACACAGACAGATCAAGTGTCCGTGTGCAGTTTAGGCTTTTCAATTTGATTCAAATAAAGAACACAATGATATTTAGCGACGTGTGTCGCACTAACGCATTCAGCATTAAATTGCACTTCCTTCCATGAATGCGTCTTCTCCTGAGATTCACGAGGAATAAAACCAATATGAATTTAGGATCGGGAAGAGGACACAGTGAACAAGAGAGATTCTAGAAAGGAATTTTCTTTAGTTGGTCTACCTTGCAGTGTGTGAGGGAGAGGAGTAATATAATATGTATTATCCTTAAGTATGACTGTTTTTCAAGTATCTGTCTGTTGAATAGGCTTGAGCTTTTGGAAAGGCTTGCAAGCTTTTATTCACCAGTCATCATCATCATGAGTTCAATTTGAGGAAGAAAAGAGAACTAAATTGAAATATTCCGTGATTATGCTCGTTTTCATGCCATCCTGTTTTTCCCTTCATGTTGATATGATTATGTGTGTACTCTCGCTTGATGGTGAATGAATGCCTCTAAATTAATCGTATTCTTTACATTGTATTATGTAATTTTGCCTATTCTTGACATCTACGTATTTTTTCAATGTCCACAATCAGAGGATAATGGGAGGGAATAAATCCTGCTCTAGTTGTATTATTCCTAGTTCCACACGACATTTTCAAGAGTCATATTCCCATCTCGGTAAATCAGAGGTTTTCACTGCACCTTAAAAATGTTGAAAATAGCTCTCCACTTGAAATATTACTTGTCATATTAACTTGTAGATGGAAGGATAAAGCACGTAAAATAACCCACCCACCATATTTCCAGAGTGCTCATCCACAATTCAAGAGGAGAGGACGGTGACAAGGGTGTATTATTCCTTTATGAAGATCAGAATGAGAGACATTCATGCCATACATTTCTTCATACCCGGAGACCACACAATAACTATAACTTTAAAGGGTAGAGGGATAGTAGAGGAAAAGCAATATGCCTAAGAGGACATTTACATGGAATTGTCGTGCACGCCTTCAAACTCAGAAACCAAAAACGGCACCAACAATAACAATCCGAAAATACCAGTGTTTTTTTCACCTCAGCAATATATAACGCTGTTGGTGTGCGAATAAAATAAAAGAATCCGCACCGGGACGTTTGAATTATCATAAGAGGAGAAAAGAATCCTAGAGTGTGCTTCCACTTAAAATAACGTGTATATGATACAAATGCATTGCATATGTGTAGAAATGTTCTATGCTACACACACATCCAAAACCCTCCACAATTGCTTAAGTTAAGCTGGAAATGCAGGGAAGTGAAGTGCCAGTTTTTTCTGCCTTTCTTGAGTTACACTCATTTGTCTTAATGTCATGAGCCAGTCATTGCCAGACTTTTTGGATGAGAAAGTTGGGCTAGGAATGTTACTTATGTGATAGCAGTGTGTTGTTGTTGCAATCCTGAATGCATTTTTTTCCCGAGATTTTTATACTAGATGGAAGGAATCCCTGAGGAGTACTGGTGTACAAAGTGATATCAACCCTGTTATTACAGTTTTCTTATTTTATATGCCTCCATATGTTTATAAGAAGCAAGCTGGAAGAAAAACTTGTACTTCTGGCTGCTTCCGATATTCCCTTTATTTACTGCTTCGCATTGCCCCAGAGTATCGTAGAAATTCCAAAGGTGGTTTTTGCTCCAGAATATTATGAGAGCGTTTGTGTGCTCACCCTTTTTACCAGTGTTGAGCTAAAAGTGTATGTTTATTTTGTGAGCAACACCTTACACGAATAAAAAGGAATTTTTACAGGCATTTCAACCAGAAATGAGACGAGAATTTTTTTATGAACATGGAGTCTTTCCGGTTGATGTGAAGTTTGCAAGCTTGTTTTGCAAACGTTTAAAGGATCATGTTGACAGCAGTTGAATTCTTGTATTTGCAAGTAAACAAGCTCAAGTTTTTTTTGCTTGTTGACATGTTTCTGTTGAACAAACAATCGTAAAAAATAAGAAACGGAATAGGTAACGTAATAGTAATGTGTCGACTAGAAGTGTACGATTGTGAAGGAAGAATTTTTTTTTGAATAATCTTCCTGGAAGGAATTCAGCGAAAGGAATATGTAAATAAACCGTATCTATCGATTTCTCGCAGGTCTCGTTAGTGTTCCTAGTTTTTTTGCATTTGCTTTTACTGCTGTGCTCCCTAAAGTAGTTGTGCACCACCTCAGAAGATTTCGAGTCTTTAAACTTCATCATTTGTAAATGAGAGCAGGGGACGATGATTTCTCTGTATTATTCCATTTCGTCAGGTAAATGTTTGTGCTCTCCCTGAGGAGGAATCTGTAGACTTCGTCTATTTCAATGTTTACTTGTCCTTTTATAGTAACTCTCTGCAATGATGATGAAATGCTTGCACACTTTATTTTGCATCTTTAGTTTTCTTACTGCTTTCGGGAAACCGGATATGGGGTAGAAGCAAGCTTTCTCCGGGAAACGGATTTCTCTTGTTCGCTCCTTTTTGCTTTGCTTTTTCGACTTCTTCCCAGTGAATTTGTGGACTGAGATAGTACGGTGTAGGGAGAGAATTGCATTGCACTACTAGTGAGTAGAATAAAATTTGAATGGATACGAATCAGAGCTCACATCCGGAGAGAATACATAGAGGAAGTAGCTTTACATTATGGCTGAGTAAAATCCAGTAAGAAAAGCAGTCTGACTGGTGTATTATGTTTTTCTTGTGCATGTCGCACCATCATATTTTCCAATTTAAATAATAACTACGAAATGAAAGATCTCTTGGGGAAAGAAGTGTTCTGGCTGAGCTGCTAGCATCATGAACAACAAGTCGGAGACGAAACGGGCTTAAAAAGTGGAAACAGAAAGCCGAAATGATTTTTCCTTCTTCTAACGAAATCCTAGTATATAGATTGTATGGTGCATTGTGTTGTAGTCAAGCAGAGGTTATTTTTTCCTTACAATACGAACTAAATTTTGGCAGTGAATTTCGATAAGAAAGTATAAATGCGATTGTGCAAAATTACTTGCTTCCAGTGCACCATTATATGTGAGCAATTTGTTTTGAGTGCGTATGCCGTAACAAAACAGAATGAGAGCGTGCCCTTTTTTAAATGCGTATTAAAAAGGACTCCTCTGTCCATGCATGCATATCAGTGAATAAGTTTGCTTCTTTTAGGATATAACTAGACGAGAAATATTTTCGCCAGACAAACTTTGACAAAACCTGTTCATTCCTGCAAGTTTTCCTTTAAGCTAATTATTTATGTTTTAAAAATCAATCCGGACTGTTAAAATGCATACTTAGAATCATACCGTATTTTGAATAAACTTAACTAAATTATATATGAAAGCATTAAAAATTTGTTTGAACTGCCTAGAGAAGTTGAATAAAAGTAGAGTATTTTCCTGTTCTATGCTAAATTCAATTTCAATGCCCGTTAGTATTCTAATGCAAAAGCAATAAATTCGTCCAAAATGGTAAACAAGGATAAAGGAAGCAGAAAGTGGTGCTTTTCCTTTGAGCATAAATAACAAGGTTTAACTCAACAATTTTTTTTCATCGGGCATTAAAGAATACACAGCACAGGTGTAGTGTTTCTGGTTCAGAGAAATTACAACAATAATAAAATACTCTCTTTCCGTAAACTACATTTTTTACCACTCATTCAATTCAAAACAACCACATTCATTATATTTTCCCCTTTGACAAGTTAGTAAACTGACAGTTTTGCTCTCTCCACTTGATTTGTAATACTTTTCAATTTTTCCCGGGTAAACAGAGCTGAAACACTTGTATATCATGATTATACGGAAGAGCAGGCAATTACAAGTACCCCAGCCAGTGTACACAAGTGTTATTTCAGCTGTTGAAATTTCGTTCACTTCCCAGTCATTTTTCCTTTCTCCTTTGACGTTTCCTTTACTAAAAGTTGTTGTTGATGGTTCGTCAACCGTCAACCCACTCTCCGACAACGCAATTTCTTTTCTACATAGTAAAAGTGATCCAAAGGAGAAAAAGCGCCAGAGCTCATTACGAATGCTCCCTTTCCCCCTGACAAACAAACACACACGACGGTTGAAAGAAGAAGAAAAAAAACTCTTGGAATAAGTTTTTCGGAAGGAAATGAAGAGGGATGTATTTAAAACTGAGTGGCTGGGAAAGGAGCAAATAGAAAAGAGTTACTGTTCTTTTACGGTGTACTGCAACAAGCTTTTTTCTAAATTTATCTATGCACTAGTGAATGGTCTATGGAGGGCTTTGAGTTTCAGTTTCAGCTTTTTATGGTGCGAGAGTTTTCATAGAAAAAGGAGAAGTAGAAAGGACTCGTTTGAGACAGAGTAACTTGAGCTGTGTGTTCTTCTTTCATGTCCGCTTCAGCTCTTCCTCTTCTCCAAACATTGCAAAGGAGCGGTCTCTTCTTCAAAAGGAGAAACTCAAGAGGAAGATAGACCAGCTCGTAAATATTTGATTGATGACATTTCACCATAAGATAACTTGAAATGTTTCCCCTAAATTTCCTCCTGTGTCTTGTTTTTCAGATGGAGTGTTACGTTCAAGAATACGTGTACAGGGTATGTGTGTAAAGGCGCTCGTATCAGGAATAAGATGTGCCAGGAGTGTTATGTGAACTGACTGGAAGCAGACTGAAAGGAATGAGGTCTTTTTTATTGGAGCTTGGTTTACGAAGCAGTGAAATATTAACTCTTCACTGGGTCTCATCCACTTGGGTTCTCTTGCCAAGGAGAGTTCAACGGGGCATGGGTATGGTATCGTCCAATTAGGTCATCAACATCAAATCAGGAAGTCTGATCGGAACATTGGGGAAGTATGTTAAAAACAATTGAGTTATTTGCGAGTTGAAATATTAGGTTAAAAGCAAGCTTGGAGTGTTAAGGATGAGAAAGCAGGAAATTGTAAAAGTCAATATCAGGTTAGACGAAATCAAAGTCTACTTATGATGGAAATAAGGAAATCAACAATTGGACACGCAAAATATTGTATGTAATCTCGAGTCTCAAAAGGTTTTTGACTAGACATAATTTGATAATCCCTTGGATGAGTTCAAGGAGAAAATAATGTACAGGGAGAAGTTTTTAAATAATGTTTCATCTCAGTAGATGGGTGGGTTTAGTCTTTTAACAAGATTAAAAATCAATTTCTAGGATTTCAGAATTTCAAATCTCATTAGATAAAACTTTTGTAGAAAGTAAAGACTTACAACTCACTTAGCATTGCCTTCACACAAGTCTCCCAAAAATGTTGAGTTAATCACATTTCGCACTTACCAACCCTTGGACGAAATTTTTAGAACGAGAAATACACTATATTATAGTCCTATATATATGTGCGCACGATATAATATAATGCATACGACAGAAAATTTACTAAAGGCCTACGTCCTTCTGGCATGTTATGTTATTCATGAACAATTTTATGGTTTTCAGACTTCATTCGAGGACAGAAAGGAGAATCCAGTGGCTCATGTTACCACACCTATTTACTCTCAACCCACATAGAACTTGACTTTCCTCATCCACCCGGAAGAAAGTAAAGCTGGCTTGCGAATAATTTGGATCTGACTGCTTTTTCTCACTTGACTTGGCTCTACTCTAAAATGCGACCTGATGATGCCAGAGTGCTGAGGGTTAATTGGGAAAAAGCAACTTGATGATAGGCAACTTGACTGCTCATTCAAGTGACGACAAGGACAACTTTGGTTCCAGGGCTAGCCACACATTATCATAAGAATAAGGTTTGGACTGTGAAGGAGGTCCCATGAAAGTTGTATGCATTGTAAGCTCCAACTAAGCTTGTTCCTCTACATAAAAAATCCTTTTCAGTTCATTTCTCTCTCCTTCCTGCACGTACACACATTCACATACTCAACAACAATAGCATGCTGTGGGAAGGAGGTGGTGGTGGTCGGTTCCGAAAGTTTCACTCACTCTTCACTTCCCGTTGTCTCAACTTTTCTCCACCGCAAATAGAAAAGCGTTATGAATAATAATTGAGGTGAGGGAACGAGAAAACGAGAGTTGACAGCTTGGGAAAATGGCCAACTTACCGAAATGTCTCCAGTTTCTGTGGTACACGTCCATGAGTTGAGATGTTGCTTGAGGGTGGAAGGAGGGCAATAAAGTCAGCAAATTCTATCGCCAGCTCATAATGAATCTAGAATAGATGGAATAAAAGAGAAAAACACTTTTTAGTCATAGTAGAAAAATATCCACTCCTATTTCCCTTCTTCCAATAAAAATGCTAACTTGACAAATTTGTCGGAGACAGGGAGAAAACAACAGGAGACAGGAACGTCTTGTTTGCTTGTACTACTTGTAAGGAAGAAAAATGTGTCAGTTCCACTTTGTGTCACTTTTCCTGTTTACGAGGTAAGTCGACAAAATGAAAACCATGTTAGTGGAAAAAATACTCATAGTCACTCACTACATCAGCATTACATGCCTTCATGGTAGTGATTTTTCATTGTTGGTTGGAACCCTTCTGGTACAAGAAAAATATCCTTTTCCTGAGAAAACTAGTAGAAAGTCTGAGACTAGAATGGCACATGGTTTGTACACACCTTATAAAATGTCTTTATCATGGAAAACCCATTTTCCTCCTTATATATAAACGCACAATTATTATTATATCAGCCGCAAGGCAAAATACATTCTTCTGTTGTTCGGAGAAAGTGAGCGAGATGAGAAACAAGCCACAGAATTGTATTTTCGTAGATCAATAATTTTGAAGATGTGAGTTTGAGTTCTGCTATGGCTGATGACTTTTTGGGATTTTTCAGAATCAGGATAAAAAATTTATCTATCCAAGTTTCCATACCTTATATAGAAAAAAAGTACACTCGGGAATATATAAGGTCCTGTTTTGCACATCAAATTATATCTAAAAATAGTGATGAAAGTGAAAGCCGTAGGATGCTTGTTGCTTGTATTTCTTCACTACAAGGAGTAAAGTAATGTGGTAGGATTCGAATCTTGTTGTTGCTTCTTTTCATCCTTCCAGCGATATTCGACAAGTCACGTTGCATCTCCACGCTCCACCTCACATACTTGAAGGAAAAGACGGTACTTTTTTCTCTCTACGCAAATTGTCTATTTCCCATGCTGAGCCGACTATGAAAAGTAATCCAGACTTTATGACTCGTATCTCAATACATTTTCAAAGCATAATATATGCATTCACGCATGTTGTACTTTTTTGATAAATGTACACTACGAGCAATCCAAAGACAAGTACAAGCCAGTAGTCTGTCGATATTTTTTTCCTTTGTATAACTTAATGCATATATCGTTGTGAACGATTTCGTCCAAGTGCACGATACTTTTCTTGGAACGTGAAGTTTCCTCCAAAAGTGAACCCGGTTAACAATCGAAAGTAAAGTGAAAGTAGTGCTTTTCTCCTTAAGACTTTTTCTTGCCAAAGATTATCTCAAAAGTTAAGGAAAATTTGAGGTTCTTTGCTTTTTTCGATATTCCCACTCAATAGTGTACTGTATCGAAAGCTATATATAAGCTATATAATAATACGGGTTGAAAAGCTACTCCTACACAGTAGTTATTTCTCTTTCTTATGATACAATCCAAAAGTGGAAAAAACTACACAAAAAACGTCCATTCTAGCAAATATACAACCCACGTGATTCTTCGATAAAGTAACTGCATACACATTCGCAGTCAAGGAAGAATGGCAATGATCCTTATCCTTATCTTTTATACTTGTTTTGATATTATACCACATACGTGTAGTTGCCAGACCATGCAATTTATGCATTCCGATGTTTCTATGTGCGTTGCTCATTTTTATGTGAAATGTGATCTCGGTTAGCGATACAAACCATCAAAAAGAAGAACATCCATTGAGAGTGAAGTGAAAAGTTGGGAGAGGAAACACGAATTCCAATTGTACCACGGTGGCAAATAAAGGGGAAAAAACGTGATTTCATGAAAACCAAGGCACTCATCTTTTCCCTATATTTTCTTTGGTGATTGGACCACAAGCAAAAACTACCTTTTCTCCCTCTTGCCTACGTGCCACTGAGCTAGTTGCATGTACATACAAAGTTCTGAGAAAAAAACGTTTCACTGTTACCGCTCCTTTTTTTTCTCTCTCTCAGAATACGTGGATACACTTGGGCTCAATAGAACAGAGGGAAAAAGTGATGAGAAGATCCTTTACAAATGTTTGTAAGTCATGTAGCACATTAAGCCCCTTTATTTACCCATTAGCAAAGCCCTTACATTTCATTTTACCTAGTCAACTCGAACGCTCTTCTGGTGTTCACGAAACTACAATGCTTTCTCGGGAAAAAGCTCCCAATAATAATAAAATGGCGCGAGCATTTAAACCACCCAGCTAATAATAACAGCCATTATGTGGCACTCACTCTCTTCCTGAAGGATTCATTAGGGATTCGAGTATGTGCTTTCAGCTTTCTAAAAAAAGTCATATGTTTCCTCTGAAGGAGTTCATCTTCTTAAAGGAGAATTTTCCAGATGCTATACATAATCCACCATTAAAAAAACCATATGGAAACAAATCAGTTGTACTTCACTTTTATGTATCAATCCCCGTCAAGAGAAAGGAGCCCTTTATGCTCGAGTCGAGAGTGGAAAAGAAGAACATCTTATTGTGAATCTTAATCAGCTATGACTCCCAGAAATATCTAAGAAGCGACCCTAATCCCTTTCTGGAGAAAGAGAAGAAAAAAAATGTTTGTATGCTCTTAATAACAGCGCTAAAGAAGCCACATGATCATGTACATACTTAATATGTTGTGTTTGTACCTCATGAAGACTATAAAAAACTAGAGCTCACTTAAACAATGAAAAGGAAGTGATCGACTAATGGATTCCCAATCCTAGTCTAAGCCTCTTCTTCGTTCCTGATGTTACTCTTCTTTCTGTCTTTTTTCCATTATTCTGTCCTTTTGTCTATTTGAACATGCTCAGCTACCTATGGCTATTCTAACTAAAGCTAAACAGGATATTGTGGATGTTTAGATGGGAAAACATGAGAAAAACTGGTGTTTCATGAAACAAAGGGAAACTGAGAAAAAAATAAGAAAGTGATGAGAGGGGGAGAAAAAGAACAAGAAGTTATTTTGGTACACCAAAATAAAAGTGATGAAACAAGGATTGTCGTAATACATGCTTTATTCGTAGGCAAGCGCATATTATTTTCTCAATTGGCAAATGGAAAAGCAAAGTAAAACCTCAAAAAGGAAACCTCACACTTTCACTCATTTATTGCATATGGGCTTCGTGGAAAGCTCTGATTTTGGAAATGAGAGCCTGAGAGGAAAAAAGAGAAGCCGAGTGACTACATGAAAACATGTTGAAATCAACTACACGACCATATGAAACAGGCAGGAAACTCAGAACAAAAAGAAAACAACTTGCTTTGATGAAAGTCTCCCAGAGAGTCAAGGAAGCCTTAGATTTACCATTGGTGTAGTAATTCTTTTTGATTTCCTTGCCACGTGCCAAGCTGAGTGTGAATTGAATGATTTTGGAAATGTTTGTTAGACCAAAGTATACATGGCATCTTTCACAGGGTTTGGTAACAGGAAGCAATAGAGGATTGCTGCAGTCGTAACAATATTTTTGGTAAATTGTCACTGTTTGTTTTTTGGATTTTTGAAGGGTAGACACAAAACCTTCCACTTACAAAATCATTTAACTTGATCTTTAGAAACGGAAACGTATTCATAGTGCTTCCACCAAGAAGCTCCTTAAAGCACCATCAGCGCCCTTTCGGTGACATTTAAGACAATAGCAAAAACTCTATAGGATAACCTAGGACAGCTTATTGTATCCACAGCGCCATGAAAGTTAACAAATGAAACGAAGAAAGTCTCCAATCTCCTTCTCATTACTTCCTCCAACCAGTCAAATGGTGACGGAAAGGGTAAAAGTAAAAAAATCTTGCATGGGGACAGAATGGTCGGATAAGTTTCCTTGGGAAGCATTACCCAGTATTTGTGCTTTCTCATTTTTAGGAAAAAAGGGGAAAAAACTTGTAACGTAAACTAATGCTTACTCGTTTTCCTCCATTTAGAATGCTTTTATGGTTGAACACATATATATTTCTTTTCTCATATGCACGATAAAGTTAGTCAAAATGTTACTCGGAATCTGTATTGTTTCCTTCATTCTCCTTCTCACTTTATGCATGCCTAGTCAAGCAAATGAATGAGAGGAAAAAGACAAAAAATCCAGTTGTCAGTAGTGCACAAAGACGACCGTACTTAAATACCGTGCATGCCTTACATCCTCCCAGTAATACATGGAAAAGGGAGTGGTGTGCATTTTCTCCTGGGCTTAAATAAAACTTCGCCCATTTTTTCTTGTCGCTCTAGAATTTTTACCGCTTTCCCATCCTCCTTTGAAAATGTTCTTTTTAGGTTGCGTGAAGAATGTAGTATCAAAGTGGTGGTTTGAGGGAGGGATTGTTCTCTTCATGAAATAATGCTAGCTTGGGAATTCCAAGACTAATTTCATTTTTTTTAAAAAGATTTTATTTTTTTATCCCGAGGTGTGCACTACTTTCTCTACAGAAGCTATTTCAGCCGATGTCACACTAGCTTGTAAGGTTTCTCAAGACGTTGTCGATTACCTAAAAAAATATACCAATCCATGTAAGGTCTATAGACCTAGTTAACATCAAAGAAAAAAAATGATTACTTTGCAAGAGCAATTTCTTTATATTTCGCATTTTTATTGAAGGAGCCTTCATTTATTTGCAAATGAATGTTTTTTTTTACCTCAACTTCAATTGAGTTCCTCTCTCATTCAAGAAACCACAAAAGAATTTCATCGAAACTGAGAGAAAGCTAAAGCAACATTGTGTACTCATGTCCCAATAAAATAATCTACGTCATTACTCTCCCTGTTCGTGTACTCTAAGGAAATGGATATTGCTCATGCTTATGTGTGACTAATTACAAGTCATAAATAGCAAAAAGGTGCTCAACTTGGCACCAAAACCACCACATGTATCCTCCTCACTGTGCTCCGTTTCAAGCCATTCCATCTCTCACAAGCGAATGTGAACCCCTTGTGTTGTGGCTAGCGGGCTTCCAGCTGGAGTCCTTTTCCTTGCACGAAAATTCAAAAAGACCAAAGCCAAACTAATCTCTTCAGTCTTTCTGGAGAACTTTAAAAGGAAATGTTACAAAGCAAATATATAACTAATACTGTGAAACCTAACCTCAACAATTTCTCTTTTTCTCTGCAGAAACGAGCAAACAGCACACATATATATCAATGAATGTAAGCTGATATGGAAATCATATTATGTTTATATTGTTCTCCAGTATAAGGTTTCTTTCTTTCCGTAGAGAGCCTTTGCAAATTATCATTAACTGCACGGAATAAAACCTTCCCCGCATCCGTGTACTCCGGCTGGGAGTTACTTAACGCTTATTACTTTTACCCATGCATGCTGTTAAAGTTGAGAACACTCTAGTTTCCTATCTAAATCTTATAACGGCTTTAAGAAAGTATTGGATATTGCCAGTATTGAAATGGTATTCGCGAGAGAGAGTAAACGCATATTTTCCTAACACCATTTTCATCCTCATATGCATACATATAGCTATTTAAAGGAAAAGCGTTAATGGAGTACTCACCTGCGTGAAAACCTTGAATCGAGGTTGTCCTATAGAGCATTTTTCTAGACATAATTGTACAACATATATAGTCTCAACCCTTGGAAAAAATTGCCTTGTGCATTAAGGAGCGGGACACATGTAACGCTCCTAATCTACGTGCTACTTTAATTTATTTCGCTCATGTCAGCATGCAACACTACAGCACAACAAACATATCAAGTTTGTTTCTTAAAAAGAAAAAAAAATAAGAAAGTTTTGTTTCTACCTTGAAGAAAGTGTTATAAGGGTGCAGGATGCGAGGAACAAAGAGAAAATCTTACACTTTCATTAGTCTCTGTGTAGATATTTCAAGAATGCTGGTGTTTCAATCTCAAATCCACCTTGTGGTCTTCAACCTCTCTCAAGACATTCCATGAGACAGCTATGTTACATATTATTACAAGAGGGAAATGAACACGCTTGTAAATCTTAGTAGCTTAAGGATAATATGCATTCAAGTTTAGGTGTGTGTATATATGAGCTCGAAATTACGAAATCAAGTGGTTTCACATGAAACACCATCTCACCTCGACCAACCGCACGAAGTCAAGTTGAAAAAGCATCGATGCGAGTTTCCTCTCAGCTTTCTTTTTCTTGACTGCTCACTCACTCGAGTATTTTCTCTATTTGGCTAGAAACGCCGGTAAGTGGACTTGAGAGGAGAGAAAGAGAGTCAACAAAAGGAAAAATGTAAATCTACACAGTTGACGTTTCTTGGTTTTTTACGAGTTATTCTTTTCCTCTCAACTTCGTCTTCACTTCCGTAAAGGATGAAAATGCTGGTGGAAACTACTTAAGAAAAGGTAAGTCACTCACAATCAGACAAGGAGAAAAAAGTTCCTTCACACGTGTGTGTTCATTCTAGAGGTAAAAGTGAAGTGGAGAAGAGGAAAACTAATGTCTATCGTTTCATGCCATTCCCATGCATTCCCTGGAAATCGAATGGAGTAAAATCCCATAAACTTTAGCAAAGCCAAGGAAATGAGTTGGGCTACTTTAGCTCTCCCAACGGAAAATGGTTGTTTATTATAAAGCACGGTGCAGTCTTCTGGTGCATGGCTTTGTTGACTATTACCCCACGTCTCTTTTATTTCCATCTTGAAAAATGGACTCAAATATGACCTTTGACCTTGTTGCTGGATCACATATGTAGAGAGATGTGTTTTAATGTCTTTTGAAATGGATGCGGACTTTTTTTATTTATAAAAAAACTGGTAACTCTATCTAGAAACTTTTCTACTTGAATTCAAAATGGGCCATATTTCTCGCCGAGTATGGCATTTTACGCCACATGTAAATGACAGGCGAGTTTTAATACTGACCCCATTATCACAATTATTTCTTATCTGAAGGGAAAATGTTCTTTGTGCTGCGATACCGCTTTTTGCTTCTCCTCTTTAGTGTGTGTAGCACTAATGGCCAAAGAGTTTTTTACAGGGTGGAGGAGAACGTAAAAGAAATTATTACTAGCTATTTTCAGCTTCTCATACGTGTGCTTGTGAATAATTTATGCGGAAACTTGTACTCTCTAGTCTTTTGTGTTCCCCTGCAGTTCATATGAATGTAATGCGTTAATAGCTTCAAAGACTCAGACTTACTTACTTGGAAGATGTTAGAGGTAGGGATGTATCTCAACGAACATAAACCTGGTAATAATCTACCTGCTCCAAGCAAATTATGATCCTTGAGATTCAAACCGTTCTGCTCATGCATGAACATGCACTTAAAAACACTCGTTAAAACGAGAATTTCAGAGAGAATATTATGATAAATTGAATTTTTTTCCACTTGTTAAACATCCTATCTTTACTACACATTTTGTATTACAACAGGTAATAACTTTGTATAGTTTGCACCTTTACGAGTTTTCCAAGAAATGTATCTCTTTTCACTTTCACTTTAAATTTACAAGTAAAATAGAGAAGCAAATTCCTTTTCAAAATTCCCTCTGGCAAGAGAGTAAATAAATGTCATTCGAGATAAAACTCAAAATCTAGCTTAAAACTGACACACCAGCTGTATCAACTACGTCAACAGTGAGTTGCGTACACTTTTCCCTTCAAAAACTTAAAGTTCCTCTAGACAATATTCCAGGAAAATGTTTAAATTGTAGTAATCCTGTATGCATTTCCCTTTAATCAGTTAAATAATTAAAACCTACCTGATTCAAAGACATTTTCTCATTTCCCCCGGAGAGATAAAGGGTAAAAGCGCAAACATCCTCTTTCAGACATTTCAAAACTGCTGGCTTAACTTTATATACGTAAAATAAGACAGGAAGGAAAGGGCTCATAGAAACCCCTTTTTGTAATCTAAGGTGGCAACAACACTATCATCATATCAAACGGCACAGCAGCGGACATAATGTTGTTAAGTGAAATACGAGCTGAGGAACAGGGCGACGGGTACATAAATGGATCAAACAAAATCCCCACCAGACAGTCTCAAGCTTTGCATGCATTTTATTCTGCACGGCTTTTAAATGAAAATCTAACTCCTACAGGGCTTACTCTCAATCTACCAGCTACCACCATATATCAGCCAAAACTCCATATGTCAGACTTTAATTCCAAGGAACAGAGAGCAAACTGGAAGCTATACATTTAAACTAACATATGGAGTAGATCTAAAGGTGCTAGTTGAATATGAGATTCTTAGATTGAACATATTTGACATACGATATTCCGCTTTTTCAGCTCATCATGAAATATAGGAGAAAGGGAACATATTGGAGGGAAAAACCCGCCTGGGGTGTAGGCGCGAATAAAATGTGTTCACTTCTCGATCCGTCAACACAAGAGATGGATAATGAATGAAGGCATTTGATGGACAAAGGCATTGTATGTACAGTACTGATATTCTCCTCGCCGGAATGATGATCCTTCCGGACTAGCTGACTATGACGACGGGAGAGAGAGAGAGAAAGTGAATGCAAGCTTAACAAAGTGGGATCCGGAGAGAATCAACGGAATGAATATATCCAGGGAATTTTTGTGTGTAGTATAGACATATAGTATATTTCTCTGGTACATCTTGTTAGAGTATATCCTAAAAGTGTTGTGAAAGTAGATGGGAATCATATGCACAACTTAATTAAGACGGATGGTCTGATGAATGAGCTCAGATTTCTCTCTGCTTAACATTATTTGCTCCACTATGTAAATTACTTAGTGGAGCACTACTACAAGGCAATAATAGAGTATGGTAGGAGCTGACACATACAATTTGAGGATATATGAGAGTATTATATCTTTTATATGAAATTTTGTTTAGGGTTGTCTAAAGGAAAATGTAGATATTACAAGAGAAAAGTAGACAAGGGAAGTGGAAAGCTCTAAATTAAATCAGATTTCCAGGCTGAATACAGCTTTGGAAGAATTGGAGACTTGACTAACAAAAGAATTAGTTTGACTTGAATAAGGCGACTTTTAGCGTTATTGGTGAAAGTCGTGCTTTTATGTGTTGTACATACTAAAGTAATATTCCCTCTTCCTAATGAATGAGAAAAAAGAACTTTGTGATGTACACAAGAGAAAATATCTTTCTCGAAGTTAATGACTATAGAGCAAACTGGATATAAATTTTATATACGCTCCGTTCAGATTTTATTGATTTCCTTAAGGAAAATGTGTAGGTAAGTTGGTAGTGATCAAGTCAACCTTTCAAATTATTCAATGTATTTGACAAGTATGAACAAGAAGACAGTTAACTGACACGCTCAACAATATTTCATCCGAAAAGTTTAATTAACACTTAATTGAAATAGCTGGTGGGGAGCTGGTTCTAAATGTGGATAAATTACAACGTTGATTTTCATCACACTCCAGGTTTCTCTTGCTTACGGTTTTCTCCCAATTTTCAGCTAAGACATACAGAATGACAAATATACATAGAAAGGAACTTCTAGACTTACCGGTTTCTTCATGAAGGACTGCCAGGAAAAGTGCAACTTCTCCATTTGGGATGGTACATTGACCACGAAATTGAGGGCATACTCGTTGACAACCCCTTCACGGACTAGGTAGATATCTGACTGCAGACCTGGGAAATATAAAGAAAAGTATATCGTTAATATATCTCACTCAGAAGAAAGACGAAGCATAGAGACATATTTACTCTCATATATGATGAGATTTCTGAAGAGGAGTAATAATGGAGCACTTTAGAATTTACATATAATCTCCGTGAATGGTGTTTGCGACACGAGTTTTATGACTGGAAACAGCTTGTTTTCTTTCATGTCCTTCCGCGCCTATGCTCTCGCATATAGTTACAATATATAGCACACTTTTGGGGAGCGAGGGACACGAGGCAAAAAGGCAACAAACGCACTCATTCATGATCATTAACATGCATGGCTTATTATTATGAGCAATGACCATTACATGCTTATGGCTTCTCTGCACATAACTGATAGCAAAAAGGCTCTCCAGAGCAGGCAGCCCCACTATACCGCAAATTCGACAGGATGGCGGTGGTGGGACACAGGACAGCAATCGTCCTATTTATGACATACGTGCTGTGTATGCAATGCGTCAATATCACAACAAAGTAACTTTCTCCTGCTCAAAATAACATGGCAATAACATGAATTCTCCCACTCTCCTTGAACTATTATTATTTTACATTATCGTTGTGTAATCATCTGGTGAATTTAGCTGTAACCCTGCAAGCACAACATGCTCTCGACACATCAAGATAATTTGAAATGGTCATAAATATAATATGTGTATGTTGAAGACAGACAACGACCTTTCGTCTCTGTCCGCGCCTGGTGAGCTTGTTTTTTTTCTTGTTTGCTTCTTCTTCTTCCGTCCGTCTCTTTGTCGGTGGGGAGGAATGAAAGAAGTAATTTTTTTGAGATATGCTTTTTCATTATTCAAAACATGTAAGAGAACGTAATATGTATGTAGATCAGTCTTCCGTTATTGTGGGTTTGCATGCAACCACCACCATCATCATCATTTAAGGATGGTAGAAGAAGAGAAAAAGGGTTTCTTGGTGGAAAAAAACCATCTTATTCCAGAGTGCAATAATAGCGCACAGGGAAAATGTTTTGCGAGACTGTAAAAAGGAATGAGAGGATACCAGCAAAAAAGGCATTAGCGGAACAAAGTGCAATAAAAACAATGGCATGTGTTGTAAATCGATTCTGGCTATTTTCCCCTCCTATTTTACATCCTTTCAAGGATACATTCACATGCACTAATTCTAACGATGCGTGAATGAAAGGAGTTGTTAGTAGATGAAGTTGGGCATCTACGTTGTTCACTAGAGTGGGAAAATGTTCTCTAGCACGATATCAAAGGAACCCTTTTGTAACATTTGAAAATGAGATCTGGCAAGAGGATTGGAAAATATGCAGAGTAAATTTGCGAAAAGGCCTTTCCTTTAAAGCGCCTCCTGTCATGAACATTCTCGGAATATGAAATAGTGAAAATTAAATTGAGCAAAGGATAAGTTTATTCATTGTAAATTGTAATTTACAATTGTAAAAGCATCCGTTTCTGTGTATGCATACGTTTAGCATAATTTGAAAATCATATATGCGGAAATTTAGACAAATTTGCAAGCTGTACTCCTAATTTGCAAGTAAATATTTCAAAAAGGGAAACTAGCTCAAACACGAATAGTGATGAAGCGTCAACAAAAAGTGTGCTTTTCGTACTCATACGCCACGACAAGATTGACTAATAGTGAACACACGACGTGATCAACTTACAAAAGTTGACTTGTTAGTTGAGCTATCCGCTTCACTAATGGAAATGAAAGGGGTGTGGATTATTCACCTGTACGCTAAACATAATTTTTTTTCTCGAAAAATAATAACTCCACCACTCGCATCTTTCTTTCAAAAGGAGAGAAACCGTGTCCGCGTTTCATAATGGTAATCATAATAATCATAATAATAGAGCCCAAGCTAGGCATTAATAACGAGACAGGATCTCTAATGAAGGAATTCAGGAATGAAATGTGGGAAGAGGAAATGAAAAGAAATATTTCAGCGTGGATACAACCAGCAACTGTGCCTTTATCACGACATGCGATCCACCAGCTAGGTCCTATTTCTAAAATTATACTACCTCCGCAGTGAAGGCATATCTTTAGAAAAGATGTTCACTCAATGGTCATGTAAAACCAGGCTTTTTCATAATAATAGCCATGTAATGCGGTTTACATGTGCGCCATAACACATGTTTTACTGCCGCGTGGAACGGCATACCTGCCTAGAAGGAGAAAGCGCACAGGGTAAACGCTCCACTCTAATGTGTATGGAAGCACACAATTAGTTTTTGAAAATGAGATGGATGAGAAGGGCTGAACTTGGAGCAATATTTTCTTCCAAGTGTAGCACCAACACCAACATCACAATGCCCTTCTACTATAAAGCCAGAACCAGAACAGGGTAATGTGTTGCCGTTTCGCATATTATGATCTGATATAACTCTCCCATTTAATACATGAGACTTTTCCCTGCACAGCTACATAATATATCACACAGAACGAGTGCTTTATGATCAATCAGGATATGGTTCATTTACTACATTCACTTTTTTGCTTGAAAGCATCTGGAAAATATTGAAGGAGCATAAATGCTTTGTTGGTTTACAGCAGCCTAGTTAAATTCCACGTAGAAACTCTCTGATTCCATTTCTCTATCAGTTTTCTCCATCAAACAGTATTTTTTTACGGAGGAAAACGAAAAAAAATCTTTACCTTGAGACACATATTTCCACTAGTCGCTTTCTTTCTTCAGTCACATTCAATTTCCAAAAAATAGTGAAAGAAAAGGGCAAAACTGGGTTTATAAAGAACTAGGGGCATTTTTCAACAAGAAAGTGATTTAGAACAAAACAAATGATTTCTCACAGTCCATTTGCATGGAATCTATTTACTACCCTGTTCCTTTTTATACAACGTTGTTTTTTATGTTTTTCCTCTCCCCTTTTACTTTTCCCGTGGAAAAAGGAAAACATGATTGTATTACAGTTCTTGTTGTCTATTCAAGTGCAGTAGAAGTAAATGGGATTTGTCTCTCTCTCTCCAGTTTTATTACTCGCTATCAATATTGGTGCAATAGAGAGTGAGATAGAGACAGAAGTAAAAAAAGGTCTGCTATAGTGCTAATGCTGACTTCCATAAAAACTATGCCCATCCGTTTCCTTTGTTTCGACATGTTCACTCGTACAAAGCCTTTCTCTTTTGAATGTGTAAAAAACTGGAAACTTTCCCATGTCGTAGCTTTCCAATATTATTATGCTGATTGCTTCGTAATATATATTGTTTTTAGTTATTCTTCCAGTTTCACAATAGAAAGATTTACATTGGTACACCCACACATTCTATTTAAGTGTATATTTGTGCACGCGTTGGGATGGCTGACGGGTACAATGGGTTTCATGGGTTTTTCCTCCACTCCTACATCTGGAGGACGTGCCTTCCTTCTTCTGATGCGATCTTGTGAATAGTGACTACTAGCAAAGGATGGAGAATGAGACGAAGCAAGAGAAAAGAGAATATTATTCACTAATAAGAGTAATAGCAGTCAAGAGTTGAGAGAAGGAAAATAAAGGCTAAAGAAAGGGAAAAAAGAAACTAATGTAACTGCGAGTTAGCACGCGATTATAAAATGCATTTCACGCATTTTCTACTGTGAAAAGAGAAGAGGAAGTAGAAAACGAAGTAAATTCAGGTCTCTCAACGGTATATCCCTACTGTGGGCTTGATTTTACAGGAAAAGGGAATGCAATGGGGATATGTAATCGCTTGGAAAGCTAATGCAGTGAAGTGAAGAGATAGTAGTAGGTGGTGTTTCATTCATAAATATTTTTCAAATTACATTCATTACATCCATTTCCAGGTAAAATTATGTAAAATAGAGCAGTATATATGTAATCAGGTAGTTACAGTATATATGTGTATTTCAGGAGTCTTTTACACAACAAAGTATGGTATGGTTTCAAAAAATTAAAGCAAGCGATTAGTGTACGTAAAACTTATTAAGAAACACGCCATTATTATTATTTTTAAATAATTCAACATTGAAATTAAGAATAGATTGTAAGAATGTTGGTTGAATAGGATAACAATCAGTGTGAATGTGGCAAATTTTGAAATATTAATAATTCTGCTTGCAATGCAGCAGCTGAAAACTTTCTCTCGTATTATCCATATCTGCACAGGGTACGTAATTGAGTGAAGACGAACACATCCATACTAAGTGTCCAGTTTCAGGTAAGAAAGGAGGAAAGTTCGAGGAAACGTGTAGCCAAAAATAAACCTTAGGTAAACTGTATTACCAATCAGCAAAATAAATAGTGAAAGGTATAAGACTGTCGTTCATGTTGTGTACGAAAGAAGTGTCTCTTGTTCCTTGAGTCCTTAACGGAGACAGAGGATATTATGTAGCTGAGGCTAAACTCAAGTGGAGAAGAATCCTCTCCAATAGTCTCGTATTCATTCAGTGAAAGCAATCCAGGAAACGAGTCTGGGTAAAAGTGGTTCTTGTCTCTTGGTTGATTATATACCTTCCAATTTTCTTTCCCATCCACATTTACTTTACTACTTAACAGAAACTCATTTCCAAAATAAGGATGGTAAAAAGATAAGAAATACGGTTTGCACAAACTACACAGCTTTTTTTTCTGCAACTTTTTTCCTAGAAAAAGAAAAAAAAACTGATCGTTAGCTTTAAGAGAATGACAGACAATTCATTATGCGGACTTCGTAAAGCGTATAACTTTTTCTTGGCTTACAACTCTAAAAAGTTGGGGCTTGTTGAGAGACAGTAAACAATGGAATGGAAAGTCGTCGTATGCATGGGAAAGAGTAGAATAGGGTGCATTTCATTACTCCAAGTACTACCATTTTCAGAACCAACTCGTGTGTTTCAAGTCATACTTCTCAATTACTGCTTCTTCTATTCTCAATTATCACTTTATTTTAGACGATATCTCAAACTCACTCTGGTAATTCTTTTAAAGGTCTTGTAGTTCAGTGTTGGTCCTTCAATGCACGTGCATGTGCCCCCATTTCTGCTATAACCGTAAAAGATCATCACCTGTAAAGTTGAAAATTAAAATTCTGATACTGTTCCCAGCCTCCACGTATGTCCCTCGTGATAAGACCCTCCTGTTTACTCACAAGCAGTACATGTCAGCATTCGCTATTTTTCTTTCTTAACCAAAAATAATAATATACCATCCGTAGATTTCAATTCAATCCTTTTCCATTAGATTTTCGAAGGAAAGATTCTCCCAAAAATGGTACAAAGATGTAGAGAAGCGTACCCAGCATGACACAAGGAAATGTATCATGGACCATGCAATATTGTGCAAAACTAACGTTATTTGAGATTGTACCTTGGGATCCTAGTATCCATCCATCTGAATTGCAATTGTCTGCTCCTGCTTTCACATTTCGATCAGGGAGTTGACTATTACGTTAGTTGCAGAAGGGTCCACCAGGTCTAATATCAATTGGCACGAGTGAAAATACACAACAGCTTTCTTCACCGAGCCCACACCCGGGAAGAATCTCAAGTAAAAATAGCCCCAGCTTTATAAGTCCAACAGTAAACGTTTACTTTGTAACTCCCTCAAAAAAAAGATAACTACAGCCGGGAAACACATCTCATACTGGATTCCAATAAGCTGTAGGAAAAAAGTGAAAGGAGAAAGCAGTGCACAAAATACAGAGCTAGGAGTCGAGACAGGTTAGAAGTATATCATGAGCTTTTCCTCTCCCTGCTGGAATCTAAACAGCAGAACAATTGGACTAAGGGAGTGATAACGTGGGTTGAATTTAAAGTGACGCTACTTTTCTCTTCGTGGATGCCAGCTTCCCCTAATCTTTCGCTCTTTCTTTCCGAGTCTTTGGCCTTTACAGCCACTTCTTATTAGTATGTATCTCTGTATTTGTGTCGGGCTAGGTATGACCTATATGTAGCTCTCTCTTTGTGGATACCAGTTTATCAGAGAGACGTACGCATTTGCTCGCACATTACCAGACAGCCAGTTCAAGTGTTTTTGTTCCTTTCGTCATGATGATGTAGAAGGGGGCAAACAGGCCGAGACAGGAAGGGATGTTGATGATGCAAGAAACTCCGTTTTTCACTCCACTCAATTTATTCCTACTCGATACGGTACGCATTTTTGCAATAAAGTTTCCTCCACACTACAAAACCCTCATATTGCAAGACTCGAGAAGTTCCTCTCATTCCAGTTCTACAATATTTTCCACATTTTTTTTACTCTTGTGCAAAATATATAGAAATATGCTGAAATACGTAGAATTCCAGATTACGTGAATTGGGTTAAATATTGAGGGAAAAGTGTGGCTGCTTTTATGGCGAGCCTTTTTCATGTTGTAAACCTAGATTCTTACATTCAAGACTACCCACCGCTTTATTGGATTTTACTCTGTGATAAGATGCTACTATATTGCATGTTAGTCGGTATTCCTAAGTAATACACAAGTCGAAAGGGCACGTTTCCCTGTCATACGAGTAACCAGATCCGTTCGCATACGCTCCATATTTTTTTCTAAGCCTGTCCGAGCAGGAGAGTTCCTACTTAATAAATTATTTGCTGTTTTGCTTTTCGCATTTCTCGAGCAACTAGTGACTATGAAAGAAGGGGAAAGAAAAGACGCATATAGCTAGATAATACTAGAGTAAACAGCATTAAATCGAAGACTTCATGAAGAATACATTATGCCTATAAATTCAAAGCTTTTAAATAGCACAAATGTGAAATCCCCATGAATAATTAGAATGTCGGGTAAGAGCCGGCATAGAGAAAGTTTTTTTTCAAATAGGAAATCCACTCATTTAATATGCATTGACAAATCTAAACTACTTTTGTCAACGGAAATACAGTCAATCAGCAAAGCATACATTATAAAGAAAGAGAAACCGGCCAGCCCTAGAATATCGACTCTTGTCTTGCTCCCCATCATGAAACAATACAGAATGATAGGAAAATGTTACCCGTTTCAAGCTTTGCTGTAGAGCGTAGCCAAAGAAGACCCCACCTAGGACCTGGAAAGTTTTTAAGAGCTTCTAGCTTTCACTCTCTAGATACTTTTTTCTCTCTCAACTCCTCCTTGAATTCGTCAAGATATAATAATGTAGAGACAGTAAGAGTTCCACATATTATCCCCATTTTCCCTATTTTCAGCTAAAGATAAGCACAGCTCGAGATGGAAAATTGATCGATTACGTTTTACACAAAATTAGAAAAAGTTGCCGTGTCGTTCCTTCGTTTATTTTCACGAGCTGGTTCATCTATCATACATATATTATGGTAGCAGCTCTTGGCGTACAACCGCCTTCTCATGCATTATACAAGGTAAAAATGTAAGACAGAGTCGTATTTACTTTTGGGAAACTTTTTCTTGTATCTTTTACTCAAGTCTTTTGCTACAAAACTGCTTATACGCTTTCTTCCAATGATGACGATGATGATGGCGGCTGAGGTAAGTAATACGGAATTCTAGATAAAACACTTTTTTTTATATACATCTACTCCAACCATGAGTCCATGCATGAGTGTGCAATTGCCACTGCTTTACTTTCACCTCTACCACCGTTTTCACCCGGTTAAGAAGAGGGGGAAAATTTACTCGGAAAAAACTTTCTTTTTCTTCTTTTCCACGTGGAGATTATTGTAACCAGACAAGTGTAAAAAATGTTTGTAAGCAGTAGACACTGGAAAAAAACGAGTGATATCAGGGAGCTTTCATAACCACCGTATTCCAAGTATACCTTCCCTCTCTGCTCATTTCATTGTAAAAGAATGATGATGTATGGAATTCACAAAGGGAAATGGTTGTATAATAATAAGAGACTAAAAAGGAAAAAGGTAGGACATGGATGGAGTAATAAGAAATATCGCGTTGAGAGACTCCACCATGGTTGAATAAAAGAGTGAGTCTCTCTCTGAGAGCCCAACTCATACCCCGGTTTTCACAGGAGAAGGAGCAGTTAGAAAAGAATGAGTTTTTAAAAAAAGTTTGTCAGCGAAACGAGGTTTTTCTTTGAGAGTTTCTTCTTCTTCTCATCTTTTCCTCTCGTTGAGGAGAGCAAACATAGGAAAAAGTGATGATCTGACCCGGGTATTTTACTTGCTCGGCATTAGTTTTGAATCTAATTGCAGGATAATTCTTAGTAATCCATGCATAAAGATTGGGGGAATAGGAAAGGAAATGAGAAAACGGCCGCTCTCCTTTTTTCCATCTCCCTTTCCACTAACTACAAGAAAGGAAGAGAATGATATTATGGGGGAAGAAGTGAAGGGAGAAAGCCGGAACTCATATTTCTTCCTACCTGTATGCCTGCACGCGGATGTGTTTAAATGAATTCGGTTTTTATCCTGAAGCCTCCTGAGCGGAAGACTCCCTTCGTGGGGTCCGCTTCGTTGGTAACATCTCCAAAAGCAAAATGTTCGTTTGTGAGGGAGATATATGTATGGACTATCTGATATGATATGAGAAATTGGAGAACGGTTGTCATAATCTCGTGAAGTATTACCTACACGAGAGAACACAGACAGTTGATGGTATCAAGGTAAGTAAAAGCTAGAGATAGGATTACTTCTGACAGGATTAGTATGCAAATAGGAAAAATTTGCATGTGAATTCGGTTTGATTCATTGAGTAGACGTGAGTATCATTGGAATTTGGGTTTGGCGCGAGGATTCAAAAATTGTGTCTTCATTTGAAGGAACAGAACTTTCTGGGAAATTACACTTTTCTACATCTCATTTATTTGGCAAGGGACATTGTCCTCGGGAGCGAAATCCCCAATTTACTTTGGAGAAATCATCAACCTCTCTATTCATCTTTCATCTACTTGCTAAAATAGATGGGTTCTAGATTCAAGATTCAGGAAACTTCTACAAAACTTTTGGTATGAAAAAAGTAGGAGATGTGCGTGCTCGTTGGGAATTTTTCAAGATGATCGAAGTAAAATGTAAGGAGGAGTTTTCAAAATAATCCATAAACCTTTATCAAGAACAAGTGCGTATCTTAATGTTTATTAGCGTGGTCGATATATAAAAAGATTTTTACCTCAGATATGTGTGAGTGGAGGGGATTTTATGTTAACATCATGGTAAGTAGCATGACAATGATGATGTAGCCTGAAGAATGAACTTATTGTATGGATTTTGATAAGCCTCATGTGCTCACCCATGTAGGAAGATTTTCTCTTCTAAAGCTGTACAACTAAACCAATGGTAATTCTCGAATAATACACTGAAATTTATCCAAATGGTGGCCATTGCCATTACATATTACATCGGTCGATCACAATATGCATCATTTCTTTGAAGTGCACACAAAATTCTAGCAAGCCTCTAGTTTTACTATAGAATTCTAAAAGAATATCCTATGAATAGGATGGTTCGAGTGAAACACATGACATTGAAAAGGAGCTATAGGTGGTTTTCATGTGGTTTATCAATATGAGTATATATTGCACAGAAAGGATTTTCAATCTTTTCTTTCCACCTTTTTTCACTCTTACATATTATATTACATATATAAGGATAAAGGCATTTACCCATTCTACTCCGTTTTTTACTCACCATTCTTTCCAAACCTCGATTACAAGAGAGGTTGGGCTATTTCGGCCAAAGCAAGGGAAAATATCACATACCATCTTTCCAACAACCAAGAAGCAGTCAATAGCAATGTAATAATAGGTAAAAAAGGAGGCAGGCTAGAAAATGGGGGAAAATGCACTTTAATCCTTTCTCCTCTTCTTTTTTCCTTAAAACGTAGAGCTACTTACGTAGCAAGGAGAACTGACTAGTTCGTTACCTTTTTTGCGGTAGAATTGCTGAACTTGCAAGCAATAATTTATTGTGAGTATCCATCGGAGTAATAATGTTTTACGCATTGGAGGGAAGAACGATTTTTTTTACATTGATGCTATAAAACTGTAATAATGCATTAGCTAACTGGTACATCAACTTTGAAAGGTGGATATTGCCAGAGTGGAGAAAGGTGGCAGAGTAAGGGACCCTATATCTGGTATGAGTCTATGTGTATAATCCAGTGAGCAAAACACATATATCTAAATTTTCTGCAATGTTTCATTCAAAGTATGAGAATTTAATGGGGAGGGAAGTGGATCTAGAAATCAATTTGTGGAGAAAGCAGCGGGATTTTTTTTATAAATATACTATAATAACACTAGGAGCAAGGTTAAAAGGAAGTAAATTCTTGTCAAGGAGTGAATTTTTTCCCTCAGGTTGTACAGCTACACTTTCCATACTTTTATCACGGCGGTCTAGAAATATAAGTAATTTCCCGTGGTTAAGGCTGCAATACACAGTTTTTCATCGGGCTCATTTCCCCCACACTAGTCAATTTAACAAGAGTATGCTTTCACAAAGATGAAGTGGAAAACTGTGCTCTGTGTCCACATTGCAGAACTGAAAGGTCATTTTGTATTTAGAGCATAGGACCGCTAGAGTAAATCAGAATGCTGCGATAAAAGTAAAACCAGTGGAATGAAAGTCCTTTAAGAGTTAAAAGAAAAGAAATGATATTGTACAGAAGGCTGTAACCTCAATCTTAGATGATTTGTCACCAACCTGTCAAAATAATACGCAGAGTAATAAATTTTCTTAAAATAGAAAAATAAGGTGAAACCTGTAGATACGTTTGTTGGAAGTCTATGTTATTGTGGGATTGACTACAAATACAGAGTTATAACAAAAAATAAACACAAAGAATTTATAGTATTATTCATTTCTAGATTTTTTCTCTGAACACATCAGATTTTTAACACGTCCTCAATAAAATTCACATTTCAAATGTCAACTTTCTCCAAACTCTCTCGCTATGCAAGCCATAAAGCATTAATCAAAATCACGAGAAAAAACCCATATACAATCAAAATGTCTGCGTAGTTGGCAATTTTTTTCGGTAAAGGTACAAACAGTCTGTCATTCTCATACTCATTCATAAATCCCCTTAAATCATTTTTTCATGAGTCTAACTATTTCCCACTCTTTGCGTGCGAGTGACTGTCGGCAAACGAGTTTTCACCGTTGAGCAGAACACTGCATGAGCACATACGAATACGTATTTATGTTTCAGAATGACAATGACATTGCAAGTATTTTCCCATTCAGTATTCAACCAATTTTAATAGCGTTCACATGTAACTACACATGCATGTGCAATATTCAACACAAAAAATGTTCTCATATTTGCTCCTCCATACCCAAAGGTGACAACAGCAGTCATCATCATCCTCCCTCGCCTAAAGAGAAGTGAAAGAGGGAAGAAAGTTGGGTCAGCGTTTTATCCATACTACAAACTACAATCCTGTCGCTCCACTCCTGAAAGGATCCCCGGGAGATCAAAAATTTTAGTTGAAAAATGTCTCTCACTGTTATAAACTCTTTTCTCAGGCTAAAATCAATCTCGTCCTAATGTCAACTCTATCATCATAAACCAAAACTTTGGAGAAAAAAAAAGACGCTTTTGTGTTAAAAGCCTTAGCGGTAGACGAAGATAGCAAGACTTTCTTCCCTTTCCCCTTTTTTATACATGTAGTCGTTTGAGAAAAGCTATTCTTTTACATTATTGTCTATCAAGCTATTCTCAAACAATTTCCCGATGCGTTGTGACATCAAACTGCTACCTTCCCAGTCTCCTTTTACCATCGACATTTTTACTGCCCTTATACGAACTACCCGGATATGGAAATAAGAGAAGGCAGAGAGAGAGCACACATTCCCCTTTTATCTTTTAGGTAACAACTATAGCGCCTCACATTAATATGATTTTGACTCGAGTTCCGGTCTCATCTCACTCCTACCTTTAGAGATGGTGACATTATGAGACGATGATTTTTTTTCTCACACTCCCCCTCTCTCTCTCTACTTATTGCTCACAACAATCATCAATTGGTATTATGTTTCACTGACAAAAAAGCACTTCCTTCCTTCCTCTGACAAGCCTTTCACTTGGTTTACAACGTGTGCTCCTGCAGCAGCCTATATTTTTCCTGACATTATGTGCACACTCTCTCATATACAGGCATTTAACGCTATGATTATACCAATGACAAAATGGAACTGGACCCCTGGAGTCTTCCTCCCATATAGGGAGAGAAAGCATGGAAAGGAGGGGAAAAGAGTGAAGCAGCAGGGATGGAAGATTGGAGCGGGTTCGTTGTGCTTTTATGTGTATCTATAACTTTGTGAGTAAGCAAGGAAAAATGAGACGTGAACAAAGCGAGTGGATTTTTAGTCATTAAGATGCCAACAATGTAAAGCTTCCTTTTTTCGCCTTTCCTTCCACGACGTTTTTTACATGCTGAGGAGCTTCTCAACAGTTATGATATCCTTTCACTATTATGTGAAAAGGGGAAATGTGAGGAAGGAGAAATTACTGAAAATCCTGAAAAAAACTACTAGCCCGACATTTATCATTGAAAATGTCAACCCATACAGTCTCAAGTCAAAACGGGTCGGTCCCCTCACTGTAATACAGAGTCTCGCGTTCTCGATGTCTTTCCGAATATGGAAAAATGTAAAGGCTTAAGTATATCCTGGGTTTTATGTACGTTGAAGTCGATAAGCCCTCTTGTGGTGATATGCCACTGGATATTTTTATATTGTGCTTTAAACTAGAGCAGAGTGCTTTTCCCACTTTTTCTTGGCAAATATCACAAGTTTTCTTTTCCAAAAGCGACGACTGAAAAGCGGAAAAATTCCCTAGTCATATTTTCATAACGAGGGAAGCATTTACCCTGTCCACGGCTAAGCGTGATTTGCGAAAACCTTATCACCATCTTGACTTTGTCATTTCCCTCCTGTCTGTATTACTTTGGCTTACGGTAATATAAAAAAATGAACTCATGGGAAGGCTCTTCCGCAACTTTACACTCTTCCCGAGTCAGGTTTTGGATAGATTGAGAGCATATTTTTTCTATGTTTTGATATATATCCATTTTATTTCGATCCAATTCTCCTTTTGTTCTCACCACCGCCATCATCATCATCATAACTCTTCTATCTTCATCCCAAACACATACATTTTTATACAGTTTTTCACATTGCCACAGATTTTTTATGTCTTTTGGAAAGTCATGAATTATTGATTCACCTGGCCATGAATTTTTCCCCCGTAGTTGAGTGCACGCTTTGTATTTCTCAAAAATATCTCTATACAGCATTTTTCTCAAGTAAACGTTAAAAATCAGGAAGCGAAATGTAAAGTAAAAACTTTACGAATCAAACTTGTATTCTTGGAAGGAGGGTCTTGTGCATTGTCGCTAACTTTTTTCCCTCGTCTTCCGTACCAGGATTTTTTTTCATTTCTTTATATGAAAAAGTTTCTGGCCCGTGAAAATGGAAGAGAAGAAATGGGCCGTTATGATCATGAAAACCTTGGGTAACGACTGATATTTACAAGTTAGAGTGTTTCCTTCATGAAATATTATTATGTAACAGTGCTTAAACCGGTTCCTTCAACGGTACACAACATACTCGTCTTTCACCACTGGGCCAGCACCACGCCCGCACTTTAATCATCAAGTAAAGTTGTTGCAGCCCCAAAACGTTGGAGGGTGAGGAGAGAAAGAAAAAAAACTGTTGAAAATTGTGAGTTCAGTAGAAAAAATGAAGAAGTCAAGAATAAAAAATCAAATCTGAAAAAAATATAGATAATAACTTGCTTTCATAACGAGCAGAGGAATTTTTCAATAGGGATATAAGTATTCTCTTTGTTCCCCCTATCTTGTACTTTTATAGAAATTTTGAAGTTTAGGGGAAAGCTAAAAGCTCCATTATCCCAAACTACCTAGTACAATTATGTAAGAAAAATGTAAACCTCTCCATTTCCTTGAAATTTACTATCCTATAGAAATCTTCGGGATATATGTAACTACGTTCAAACTTAAAAAGTAGTCATATCTGTTTTCCTTTGTTCAAAAAATGATTATGATTATTACGCTCATTACAGCGATTATTTTTATTACGTCAATGATGACTCGAGGAGAAGAATTCGACTATTCGCAGGATAGGGGAAGACACTATTTTCGTTATCCTTATATTTTATAGAAGACACAATGAGTTACATGTGATATTTAATTTCTCCTCTTTTTTCGTGACACAATGCTTGAGCTTCCTCCTCTCTCCCTTTTTCTCATTCTATCCCTTTCATTTTCTCTGGGATTGGGTTTCATACCGAGATTTTATGGATCCCTTGCTCTTGTATGGGAAAAGTTATGAAAGCTAATGAAAGTAATGAAATAAATTGAGTCGAGAAAATTCCTTTAGAAAATTGTATACATAAGGGATATCTCACTTCTCCAGAAATCTTTGCCTTGTGCAAAGGAAAAACGTCCCCTCTTATTATTCTTGTTCCTTTCTAAACGAGAAGAAGAAGAAAAACATGGATTCTTTCTTGACGCTTTCTCATCTTGCTCCATATCCTACTCCATGAAAAAGGAAAAAGAAAGGAGTAAAGAAAAGAAAATACATGTCTGCCCATTTGACGAACATTACATTGGCAAATGTTTAATGAGCCATTGCGATAATATGGGCTATTGCAAAGTACACACTGAGACAGGGAGTCGAAGCATGCATAAAAAAGTACACTAGAATGGGGAATGACGATGAGGATGATGATATTGCAATGAAAGCTCTTCCAGGCTGCCATCACATCATCATCATCTCGATCGTTACTTGTCACTGAGATGTCACTTTTTTATACGGTAAATCCCAACGGCGAAAAACAAGCACGAAGTGAGCTCGAGTTTGTCCCATGGGAAAACAAATGAGAAACTGGTGAAGTTATTTTTTCTTCTCTTGCCAGAACGTTCAAGAAATATCTTTTTTCAACGTGTTTCTCTCTACACCCCTGTACTCAGCATGGAGTCCTATTTTGTGAATGTGAAGTTCCCAAATCACTAGTGGTGGTAATGAGTGTAGCAAGAAATTGTATAGTTTTTACATGCATTGTGTGAAACTAATCCCGGAAACTTTGTGTGAGTTGTTGTTGGATGGAAAGACAGAATTGAAAGTGATCCTTGCAACATGACAGGGCTCACTCATGTCACACGTAAACAATGCGAAACCCGGAAGAAGGACAACCACTGGTGGGAGATGATAATGTATAATAATGCGTATTACAAAGTGCATTATGATGATTATTACAAGAGAAAATAATAATGAAAATTTGAAAAGGAGAATGCTCTCTGCCTATCTCACATCAAGCCTATATCACTTTCAGCTATATGGACGACTATAGCGGAAGTTAGTGGGAATCAAGGATATAAAATCTATAGGGAAGGGAACAAAGACAAACTAAATGTTTGCTCATGTAATGATAATTTTACCAGCGTCAAGAGAAGTATGCCAATCTAAAGTTGATGTAACATGTAACACATATACATCCGCATATACATATAACTCTGATGACGGAGAAAATATTGTCATTGGAGAGGTAGTATCGTTACATTCTCCCTCCTTTACTCATTTCTTTATAGAGATCTTCTGGTATTAGAATTACTTATAGCTGGTATCTCCCTCGCGGGTGCTTAATGATCCTTGGCGTCTCTGATGATGATGAGAATGGCCTAACCATAACGACAGCTTTTATACGATCCTCCTTCTCTACATACAACTATATGTAAGCACAGTTTCGCTCTCGTACACTTCTCCAAAAACGAATGGGAAGAACACTCAGAACATATATCTTTGGCTTTTGCTTTTCTCGAGAAAAAAATCTCACACGGTTTGTGGTCCCTAGTCATCCTTTTAATATTGCTCTGGGAAAAGTTCCACTCTTACACAACGAGCATGAGGGAGAGAGGCTTGTGGAAATTAATAAAATTATTTTAGAGACGGCTTCACTCTAATTAGTACAGGATTTGACCTTTAAAACTTTGCTAGAACATGAAAAACGCCCCATTAACTCGACTCCGTCATTTTTGAATTACTCACAGACTAAGCGACAATTTATCACTGGGAACACACAACTCCCTGTGAGAACCTCTGCCACCAGTTTTACAATGTAATCTGGGGAGATTAGATAAAGTGAAAATATTATATGCCCCGTTATAAAAAATGTGTATACCAGCTTTACATACATTTCTTAGAGAATCTTTTTTTCCAGCTGAAGGATAACCTTATTCGTTTGACCAGCAAGAAATTACAGTACCTGACATGAATGTGCCCTTTCGTTGGAGGCATATTGGGTAAGCATGTTTCTCAGGAGGGAAGTGGTGCCATGTATTTAATAATACAGCTTGCAACTACTCCTTTTCCTCCCCTCGAGGGAAAACGGTAATAAAAACTTTATGGGCTTTTGAGTGCTCCTCTCCAGAGAAATGAAGTAAAAAAAGGGAGATGCTTTTTTGTAGACGGAGAAGAAGACAAAGTTACAAATAACTATTTTCACTAAGGCTTTTTATTGCACAAGTAAATACATAACAAAAAAAGAATCTTTTCCTCTTACCCAATAACCGATGGACTTCATGTCGATCCATATAAAGGTTAAAGTTGCCATCCGCCTGTAGACCCAATACAAGTGACCAGAGTGTAATGTAAGAAAGAAAAATGGATGTCCGGTGCAGAAGAAATGCTGCTGACCGACCCAGAAAATCATAGCACCGAAAACTTGTCATTTTCATGATGATGATTACAATCGTCCAAAGTAGTTAGACTGTCATCATTGTTTCATCATCCTAGACTACTACACTATTTTCTACGGTTCATCTACTCCACTCAACGGCTATTCACAGTCTGCACATTTATCATTGGTGAAAAGCGACAGAGAGTTTTTTCTTGGCTGTGTTTCACAACGTTCCAGATTTTTTGGTTGATTGGAAACCCCTCTCTTGTGGATATTTTTTCGTACTTACTCTTCTGTCACAACCAAATTGTCCAAGTGATCAAATACAGAGAAATGGTTGTTTGCCGAGGAAAGCTTGACCGCAGTCGGATGTTATAATAATCATTATTTTTTGTTGTGATAGCTAGTTCAAGAGGGAAAGAGTTGTTGGAGGGAAGCAAAACCCACTTTCCATGTTTTTTTCATACCAACATGATGACTAGGTTTCGCCAACAAAGTTTTTTTCCCCGAAAAGTTGCACACACACAGGGTCGCACATAAGTTTAAGTGGTTTATGAGAAGGGGCTGATTTGTGAGAAGAAAGGAGAGGAAGTGTGGAGCAATGCGTGGTCTTTCGGTCAGTTTAGTGCGAAACACTTGGAGCAACGAAGAGTAAACTATCAAACTCCAAGAAAACTTTTCACATTTGAAGGAAATCGGTAGACACCAAATAAATAATATAATCGTTTTTTATACTTGAAAGCCAACGCAGGATGGGAAAGAAAAGGTCCGGTGTAAGGTTGGAAATGGGAGACCACGCAAGAAATAAATATTGACTTGGGCGTCCCGAAAAAAACTCAAGACGTTCTTTGCGCTTTCGGCAAGTTGAGTAGATATTAGAGTTTGAGTGTGGAAGGGATGATCACAAACTTGCAATGTTTTCTCTCAATTTCTACCATGTAATTTTCTTAATAATTACTTGATCAAGTGAAAAAAAAGTATTTCTATTAGTTTTTCAAAGGAATATTTTCCTCTTTATTGTAACTTTTTTCCCTTTTAAATGGGAAAACTTATCAGTCACTTACATTTCTCAAAACACTTTTTCTTACTCTTTGAGTAATCTAATCTAAAGTGGATTTTTTTTGTCCTCAAGCAGAAAAATGTAAATTAGTTTTTTTTACAATCTACCCCATATTATATTTCCAGTATTTCGTGTTAATTACAATACTCCTTTCTTATTCATAAAACAGGGGGAATACGAGTCAACAAATTCGTCAATGTAAAAGTCCTCAAGAGAGAATCCCTTCCATAAAATATTCCATAGGAAAGACTACGCCTCGTGCTCCACTTTGTCTGCGTCTCAGAGTTGACAGACTGAGACTGATCGCACTTCACTTGGGGAATCCAGTTTAGTTTGAGACTCATTCCTACAAGGAGAAAGACTACACCTCGTGCTCCACTTTGTCTGCGTCTCAGAGTTGACAGACTGAGACTGATCGCACTTCACTTGGGGAATCCAGTTTAGTTTGAGACTCATTCCTACAAGGGCAACTCACACAATTCCACTAGAGTTTCCATTCTCCACTCAACCAATTCCATATAGCACACAGAGAAAAAACAAGCTAGCAGTGTATGGCGATGGGAATCAGACGAACGCTCCTTCCACCAAGTTTCATGTTTGTCATGAAGTCTCTCTTTGTCTCTAGCAAAAAGCTGGGGAAAAACTCTCGTAGCTGTGCAACTTGGTATACAGAGCTCTTCTCCGTTTACTTCCACCACTGTACCCACTCACATCCCAAGTGGGGCCAATACTGCACATGAGCCGGTTACTTTACTTCAACTTACTCCACCAACACTACTCACTTCACCGTGCACGCTTCTCAATCTTGCTGCTTCCCTTCCACTCTCCACCTTTGAAATGCAACAGTCTATTTCCCATTTCTACATGTAAACAGAAAGACTTACTACTTACCTCGATTGCTCTCTCCTTCTCGGTTTTTTACTTTCGAGGTGAGTGTGGACGCTGAATAGGATGCCGCTTTTGCTATCCTCTCTTGCCGCTTGTATGTGTGCCTGGTTTAGTCTGAATTTTTTTTCCAGGAGTCCTTTGACGAACAAGCTATTCTTTGAGTGAGTGAGTACTTACATGCTTTTATGCTCAATAATAGGGAAAGAGGAAAGCCTCAAAGGAACAAGATAAATGTAAAATAGGAGAATGCAAATACATCCCAGAGAAAAAACGAAGATACCCATATTGCATTGAGTAGAAGACTAGGCCAGTTTTTTTCTCTCGTGTTTATGCAGACATACACACACATGGGATATAGGTTTAACATTGTGAGTAGAAAAGGATGTGCATAAATTTATTCTCTTTTCTGACAAAGCTGAACCTGGAGAATTCGTGGTTGTAATGCATATTGCTTTCCTTTTCCAGGGATATTGTGCGGTGAGCGGTTGATTGTAACGAAAACCGAGGGAATAAGTGCGAGAAAGGTTTTTTTCATTGAGGTGCGGTGTGCACACGATGGAGAGTAGGTGATACATCTCCTCATCACTGAAAAATGCTCCTGTGTTCATGTCCTCCATTTCCCATTCTGTAAGACTTACATAGACTTTTCTCCATTTCCTTGTAAAGGATCTGACACGTATCAACTTAAAAGTTAATACAGAATGTAGTGTAAAGGGATATTAGATGGGAGAATATATAAAAAATACAGTTTTCACAAGCACATCGTCATCATCATTCTTTAAACCTTTCACTTCAATCCTTTTCTCCGTCTTTCGGCAAAAGAAGAAGAAAAAAATCCTTACTGTATTATAAACGCATGTAAAACGCAATCATTTATAGTGAGAAGAGAAAGCTCTTGCAAATTTTTTAATATCTCCCTTCACCTGTCATCCAGACGTTGTGTAGTCGTATGTAAAAGTTGAGAAAAAAGGGAAACGGGATATGTGGAAAGGAGCGAGACTGATATCTGGTGAAGCGTGCAATCAACTTGATGGCATTGTGAAAGATGAATCACACATCGTCAACTTTGAATTTAATGCATTGAGGAACAAGAGGGACGACTACGGGGAAAGCTTGTACCCTTTCCATTTTTTATGCTTTCAGGTTGCACAACGATGCAAAGGCGGTGAGGAAATGTCTTCATTATCAAAAATGAAAATGTGTGAAAACAAGGTACACCTGAAAGTCTGGAAAATATTTTCTCCAGCTTTTGTGCTACACCCCAAGAATAATAAGTGGAATGGGTGTGCACTGTTGAAAGAATAAAGAAGGATGATAATAATAATGATGATGAGGTAGGTTGGTTGCACACCACTCTCTGTCTGAAGTGGTCAAAGCCTAAACTAACAAGTGAAAGTTTTCAGCTGTTGGTTTCGGTTTTTCGGTCGGTTGCCCTTCAAAACGGAACTCTGTGCGTTGAGCTTAATTCCTACACATATACGCACATGGAGATTGCTAATGATATTGGATGCATTTGCGTAAACGTAGGAACATACACGATTTGGTTGAATGGAAGAGAAAACTATTGGAGCGAGAGATTGGTGGGAGCTAATTATAAACTTTCTAATTAGTAGTGTCTACATTTTCTCCGTCCATTCTCATCATTTGATGTTAACTAACAAGCGGGTAACAATATGCGGCAGAATTATACATCGAGACAAGGGTTGTGTGTAAGAATGCGACTTGGTGAGAAAAGGGAAATTCATTGAGACTCTAAAGGTTTGTGACGGAAGGCCATAGAGAGAAAAACATCAGCAGTCTTGTTGCAAGGGAATTAGTTCACGGTTTAGATATTCCCCATATTATCTATCCTATTGTGACGAGGAGAATGTGAGGGAGAAAATGGGAGAATTTTGTGAAATGCATAATATTGCTTTTCAGTTACGGCCACTGACTCCCCATTATATTTTCCAGGCTTTCCCTTCCGGCATCTTATGAAATTGAAATAGAAATGCTTCCAGGGATTCAGCTCCAGTGGCGTGGGAAAGTTATCCTTGCTTCATAGCATATAGCATCCTAGAATTCAGGGGTGGATTCGGTAGACAAGTTTTTCGATATGATTTTCTTTGGAATCAAGTTATGCAATGGTTTAGTCAAACTCTCAGGTTTACGCGAAGGCAAACGCATGTTGGAAACTTGGAAATGTATTATGTAACCGGAGAAAACTTCAGATTTCACTTGAAAACGTATAAATTGTCACAAGGAGTAATATTACAAAGTGGAAGAGGGGAAAACGAGTAAAAAACAACAAACGGACTAGGGGATCCATTTGTAGTATTGCACAAGAAGAGAATTGTTGACTGACTTGAGCTCAAACTGTTTAGATGGATGGCTGAGTGAAATACTGGGAAATGATATACAGACTGCTAAACTGCTGGAAAAGTTTCCCCTCAATGAATATCTGTCAATTTGATGGAATTTCACCGGATTCCCTACAGTTGATGCAATGAAATGCAATGTCACCCTTTAAAAATAGAGAAATGCGTGCCTTCGAAATTCCTCGTGAATTGTGGTTCGAGAGAGAAAGCGAGAGAGTAAAACAAAAAAGGGTTGGAAAATTTTGGAGGGAGTTTGACGTGAACTCTCGGAATCCAACTTGCTTTACAAAAATATACTATATATATTGAAAAGAAAAAGAGAGCTGCAACATGTGTGTGTGTATATGTTCGTTTTTCCGCTCAAGGGTTGGTGGATAGGAACAAACAAGTTTTCTCTTATGTCATTGGATTGATCAGTGTCTGCGGTTTAGTTTTCTGGTTATAAGAGAGCACTAGG